>SCLH01000326.1:418513-436019 GCA_004367855.1 Oikopleura vanhoeffeni | reverse complement strand
ATCTGAAAATTTAACCTTTTTGGGCTTAAAATCAGAATTACAAAAACACTTCCAAAAACGAGTCCCAGGTAGGGACACATCAATCAGCTCCAAATAGTGTTATTTTTTCATTTATTTTTTCAGAAACTAATTTTTGTGTTTTCGTTGACTTTTTGGGATATATCGAGATCCTTCATCTTTATTTTCTTCTACTGTATTTTGACCACCAAATTCATTTTTACCACCAGACGGCCCGAATTCGGGAGAAAATTTTTCTTCATTTGGATCAGGTCGATTTGGTTGGACATGACTGAATTTTTATTTAGAAAAAAATAAAATTTTGAAAAATTACCAAAAATTCTCTGGAATTTCAACTCTGTCCCACTTTTTTGGTGTTTTCCATGGTGGGCATCATGGTGGCCACCTCTGGGCATCACTTCAGATATAAAAAATGGGGTATNTATCGTATACCATTTTCATCGATAATTTTTTTGGTGGACTTTTTTAAAAAGCCTATCTTTAAGGAGTTTAACTATAGGGAAATGTGAAGGCGGAAAGTATTTATTATGTTCAATGCAAATTTTTAGAATTTGTTCTAAATGTTTTGAAAATTTTATTTTTCCATTAAATTCAATATAATTATGGAAGTGTATTTCTGACAAAGTTTGTGATATCAACACAACCATATTTCAATTGTATACATTTTTATTCGTTTATAAGAGAGGTTTCAACGCCTACGCAATTTTTATAGCAAAAGATAGGGAAAGAAGTCGACCAAAAAAATTATCGATGAAAATGGTACACCTTATAAAAAATAATGTAAAAACTTAGAAACGAGAAACGTCTCATAAAGATAACTTTTTTGTTGAAAGTATCCGTCAGGGCCATATATCTAGTGACTCAGAAGTTATGAAAACCTAATTGATGTATTTTAATTTTGTCGTGGGTCAGTCGTGGCCTCCTCCACATTTAATTCATACAATCTTCTGATAAAACTAATCCACTTTCCAATAATTCTTATTTATCTACAGCTGTATATCAAAACAAGAAAGACACCTACATTTAATCAAATAGGCCACAAACGTTCTATTTATAAGAAAATAAATTTTGAGCAAAATTACCGAAAATTCTCAGGAATTTCAACTCTGTGGTGTTTTCCACTTCTCACTGTGACTGGCATCACTTCAGTTATGAAAAATAATGAAAAAACTGAGAAAAGTTTCATAAAGATAATTTTTTTTTGAAAGTATTCTCAATAATTATCGTTGGTTGTTATTAGCTGTGAAATTAATTATTAATCTGGTGATTAAACATAATTTATTTATTTTAGGGGGTATATGAGTCATATAATATAACAGGGGCCATGTCTAGTGACTCAGAACTTCTGAGAACTTCTGAGTCAGAAGTTATGAGAACCTGATTGTAGGTGCATTTTCACTTTTGTTAACGGTTCACTAACAAAAATCTCAAAAAATTTGAATTTAGATAAATTTTTTAAGAATTTGCGAAATTTATGAATTTTTTTCCTAAGTTTTTTTTCAGGTAAATAACTGTATCGCGTGATCTAGAAGAAAATTCGAAAAAAATTAAAATATGCTCTTTTTTTCGCAAAAATCCAAAATATGCCCTTTTTTCTAAAAATCCAATATCGTCAAAAATACCTAATATCGCATTTGAAACAAAATTTTCGGTCAAAGTAAAGTTCTGAAAATTCTGGGTCTGCTCTGCTTTGAAAATTTTGATTCTAAAACGTTTCCTCTACCCTTATTTTTTAAAAGGTCAGCTCTGGTCTGTTCTGCTCTACTCTGGTATTTTGAAAATTCAGCTCTACTCGACTAAAAAAGTAGAGTAGAGCATAGCAGACCTAACTCAGCCGATTCCTGATCTGAACATAGGATCTGACTAATTTTATTTTATTATTTTAAAAGCTTATGACAAAAAAATGAAAAAATTCTAATTTTTTATTAAGAAAAGTTTTGGAATTTTTTCTTCATAAATATGTTTTTGACCAATTTGACGGTGACTAAAGTTTAAGCGCGTCTGAAAAACTGACTAAAAATTGTGTCCTAAAAAGGAAATTTTAGTACCGGTTCACGGGTAACCGGAGCTATATTATACTATATAGTATAAGCATTTCCAGTATAAAATTTCAGAAAAAAAATCGAAATTTGTTTTCTTCCAGGAATTCATCAAAAATTAAGTTCAAGCTGTTAATGTGTAGACAATCGTGATATAAGAATGAAAAAGCATGGAAATTTAACTTTCCGGCGGATTTTAAGAAAAAAAATTTTGGGCTCATCGAGATTCGAACCTACCATAAAGTTACATTCTGATTTATATCCGGTAACCCCGATGTCCAATCAACTTTATACAATTTCTCCATTGAGCCTTTTTAGTTCGAAGTTGAATGCGAGAAACCGTTTCTCGATATCGCATATGATTTTCCCGTAATTCTCATGACTAGGGGTGGTTTTCTAAAAAATACCTAAGGTAGTTTTTTTTTAGACGCGACAGATTTGACTTCACCAGCAGACGACCGTATGAGATATCACAAAACGTTTGCTTAAACTGCGAAAACTAAAAAGCTCAGGCCAAATTTTTTTCTTAATTCGAAAAAATTTCAAAATTTTGAAATTCGAGATTTCAAATGACGGAAATGACCCAATGTGGGTATCATACGAAAACTAGAAAGAAATTCTTAAGACTAATGGCTGAAATAAAATTCAAAAATTAAGTGTTCTTACGATTTTTCATAATGACAAAATGGTAAAAAATCAAATCTGTCGCGTCTAAAAAAAACTACCTAAGCATACTTTATTAAAAGGTTCCTTTGTTAAAAAATAATGTGATGTCGGTGAGATTATGAAAAAAACTCAAATTTTTTAAGCCAAGAAATCAAAGTTTATTTTCAAAAAAGGGAACATTTTATAATCCAAGAGCCAGATGTAGCCAGGTAGCTAATTAAAAAAATGCAAAAACTGATTTTTTGCACCGGTAAACCAACCGGTTTGGTTATAAAAAAACAAATCACGCTTCACTTGAAGCTTAATACCTTATTTGTTTTCATCGTTCAAATATTTTAGTTTATTTTGAACTTTTGAACAATTTTTTGAAATCATTAGCGAGATAATTTTCTGAATTTTCACACCGAAGACTTAATTTTGTAGGTCCGTTAATAAAAACCCAAAGATAATTGGCATTTAATAAGCTGGCTTTACAAAGCCGAACGAGTGGCTGGGTCATCTTTAACTTCAGTCTTACCTTGCGCTTTTCAACTATAATTAGTGCGTTTATTTCGTAACAAATAATAAAAAGCCCTATTTGTCTCAATAAAGAAGATATTTGTTGTGAAACATATTTTTCTTGGTTAGTTTTTCACGAAGAATTCATTTTTGCCTTTTCTTCAACATTTTTTACCGAGTTGTGTAAGTTGCGAATTTTGGGTTGAGTTTTAAAAGTACACTTAAGGGTATCCCGGTTCCTACATTTTCTGCAGTTATTATGTCATTAAAATGCACCAAATCAATAGTTTATGTTTTGAACGCATAAAACAACCCAAATGACAACAAAAAAATTAACGAAAATTTTGAGTTTTTTCGATTTTTTTCTAAGTATTTTTCTCAAAATTATGTTCAAAAATAACGTTTGTGTCAATTTGACCCCTAAAACTTCAAAATATTGGGTTGACGTAAGCCAACTTTCTCTTCAGTGTNGACGCCGTGTTTGGCTAATATTTTATCGAGAATATGTCAAATTAGGGACCGGGATATATTAAACGTCGGAATATCTATTTTTATTAGTCGAAATGAATTTATCAGACCCGATCAACCCAAAGTGAATATTTAGTTTGTTTAATTTATCAAACAAAAACTCTTCATTTGTGCATGCGAATTGACATGTAGAACCCCCTTAACTCGCGAGGTTATTAGCTTTCACGATAAAGAACTGAATTGTTTTTATCACGAGTGAGCTAATTGTTTAATCTCTGCATTTTTGGGCATGGATGCAAAAAAAAATATGCCAGATTTGGAATAAATTGTAACGTATTATCTTGGTGCATAATATCCAAATATCTACATAATCTTTCTGGGAGGTAACGACCAGATAAAAATGAATAGGCGTAAATTTGACCAAAAATCTTTGGGTATGATTTGCTGGTAACAGTACCAGCATTTTCAGTGTGATTCTTAGAAGACCGGTGCTAAAGAGCAAAACGAAATATGATCCAAAAACAATTTAGGGGTCTTATTACAAAAAATTTGAAATACAATTTACAGATATAAATTTACAGATATAAAAAATCCGCCCAATAAAAAATCTGAATTTATAATTGTATAAAGGCGAATAGATTTCGCTTAAAAGTTGAGACTATACTAAATTGGCCAAAAAAATGACAATGAGCTAAGATTTGCTTTCTTAAATTTTATTTTGAGGGTTATCTACTGTATTTTTCACCAGAAAACCTTTTCCTTGAAACTGATTTTAGATATTTTTGTATTCTAGCCATAGCCAAAAAATTGAGTTGATTCCATGTTTATTTAAGGAGGAGATAGGTTTTTAAGATTTGGTCTTTGAGGCCCTCTAGCGGCTGAACTTGATATCAAAAAATCTTAGACCAAGCTCATTGTCATTTTTTGGCCGATTAAGTATAGTCTCAACTTTTAAGCGAAATCTATTTGCGACGACTACCCCCTTAAAACTCTCTGAGATCAACTTAAAATAATGAAAAATGCAGATGGAAAAAGTTATGCAAGATTTAAATAAAATTCTAACGTATAATCTTGTTGCATAATATCCAAAACATCTACATAATCCTTCTGGGAGGTGAGGGCTAGATAAAGATGAATATGCGTAATTTTATATTTCGAGTCAGGCGTAGCTGGGCCAATGCGATGTACCCGATTACACTTAAACAACTAACTGGTTAATGAGTCAACCCTCTGTCATAAGAAACAAATTTCAAAAATTGGCTCACTCAACTTCTTAGTTTTTAAACGTCTATTTAACGTATCTTTTTAATTTTAAAAGGTCTATGTAAATTGTTGTAATTGCTGGATATTTCTCACTTTTTTTAAACTGTCTCTAACTTTTATTTTATTTTTTAAAAAAATTCTTTGGCTGAAATTTTGTCCAGGTGATTTTTTTGAATTGACAATTTTATTCAAATATATGAACAAGACTGTCGCCGTCCTTAACAAAAATTTTTCATCAAAAACCTTATTTTTTCCGATTTTTTGTCAATTTTTTCGAATTTCAAACTCTTGATGGACCTAGCCGCGCAAGTTTTTTTTGGCTGAAATTTTGCCAAGGTGATTTTTTTGAATAAACAATTTTTTTAAAATCTACATGTATGAAAATAACCGTCACCACCCCTAACATAAAATTTTTCAATAAAAAAATAGATTTTTAATGATTTTTACGAATTTTCAAAGTGAAAAAAAAGGACTTTATATCAATTAAGAATTTTTCGAAAAATACCATGAGAATCAGCGTTAAAAACCGTATCGAGTGACCATAACCGGAAAATCAACAAAAGACTTTGAGTCTGCCATGCTCACCCTATTTCAAGCGTATCCCCGTCCCTAATTTGACATATTCTCGACTTTTTTGTATGACCACACTCCTTCACACATAAGCGACACAAGAGCCACCTAAGCCAAAACGGAGAATCTATCTCCTCTCAGGTTTTATTTTGAAATAAACCCAAATTTTTTATATACTGTAAGCTGTATAAAATAGGAGCAGTTTTTGTTGAGAAGTTGCCATATTTATTCTAGATACGAAAAAATCGGTCCAAAATACCGGTGTTTGGGACTTTTTTCATCGGAAAATTTATCTCCTCCTAGGTTAAATTTGCAAATTTACTCAAATTTTTTGCAAAAGCTAGCCTCTGAACAAACAGAAACTTTCGTAGGACGTTTCTGCTAAAATTTTCGATTCAGAACAAAAAAATTTGAATTTTTTCAAGCGTAAAACGTGAAAAAAAGTTTCGAAAAAATGTGCTTCGATTTTTTTGAAAATTGGCTCAAAGAAAGCTGACAAAACAATAAAGAAAAAGTTGGTTTACGTCAAGCCGAAATTTAAAGTTTTAGGGGTCAAATGTGAAACACCCGTTAGTTTTATCAACTTAATTTTGAAAAAAATACTCGGAAATAATCGAAAAAAATTTCCAAAAGTTCCTATTTGGGTCGTTTTGTGCTTTTAAAACATCAACGATTGATTTGGTGCATTTTTATGGCATAATAACTGCATAAAACGTAGGAACCGGGGTACCCTTACCGTCACCCCCCTAACAAAATTCGTCAATAAAAACCAGATTTTTAATGATTTTTACGAAATTTCAAAGTGAATAAAAGAACTATATGTAAATTTAGATTTTTTTGAAAAATACTATGAGAATCAGCGTTTAAAACCGTATCAAGTGACCATAACTGGAACATCAACCAAAGACTTCGATTCTGCCATGCCCACCCTATTTTAAACGGTCTCTAATTTTTATTTGAAATGTTCAAACGTAAAAACTGAAAATATTATTGTTCCGTGAACGCTGTTAACAATTATTGTATATATATAATTATTCTTAAATAACTCGTAAAACATGTTACGAAAATGATTTAACAAACTCTCAAATTTTCTCCAGCAGCGGATAACTCTTGGTAGTGATATGCGAATTATTCAAAATTTTTAGAGAAAGAAATGAACCAAATTTTGTCAGAAAGTTCTTCTGGAATAATTTGAAATTTACGTTTACGTTTTTTGTAAAAGCGAAAAAACGGTTTTCGTTAACGTTCGAATAACTAGTTAAATATATTTGAACAAAACAAATTTCGAGTATGAGATTCTCGTAAAAGATTCTACGCAATAAATGTAACAAAGTTCTTGTCGAAAATTTTGAACTTTTCGTCTTAATCTGGGAGTCGTCCGTAAGATCCCAGGCGCGAAAAAATCTCTGGTGAATTTGAGATTTTTTCGAAAATTTTGAAAATATTTTTGCAAAAGAATTTAGAGTTGAATGTGCTTCTGTGAAATTTTTATAGATTTTTAAAGAAAAAAAGATCGAAAATTTCAGATTGATCCATTTAATTTCAAATCACCTTGAATTTCACCATTTATTTCTGAACTACTAAAAACAATTTTTTTTTAAATTATCAAATTAGAAAAAAAAATATACAAAATGTATTAGCCATAAAACTTGGAGAAAATTCTCTAACAAATAGATTGATAAGAAATTATCTTTGGGAACATTCAAATATCGACCCTACGCCCTTAAACTTGTGTAAATCCTTCAAAAACTACTGCAAGATTTATCGGATATCAGATAATGACCATGATGATTGGCTCGCGTTCAATATCTTTGTGATGATTTCCATCTTACTTATAATTGGTCGGTGTAAACGAAAATGTCTGTTAAAATCAATGATGACTCATCATTGATGAGGCATTTTAAATGATGAGGCATTTTCTTGAAATTTAAAGAATAATAATCTTTTAATTACGGCTATTGTTAGTTGAAAACGTCACAAATATGCGTGTTTTTTCATGATGTCCTGATGTTGTTAAAAAACGTCAGAGGATAATCAGCACGCTATTGCTTACACACGTCCTCTACAAAAAAAATAAAAAATAAAGTTTAATTATTTTTATAATGTAAACTTGGCTATGAAAGAGCAGCTTAGTTTTCTGGTGTCTGAACCAGGCTTGTAAAAGGGATCGTTTTCCTACTGTTGGCTTTTCCCCCTTTTCTTTTTGCGAGTTCGTTCCCCTTCCCCTAGTTCCCTTTGGACCTCTTTCCCATGAATTAAAAAATTAATTCTTAAAGTTAAAAATCTTCAGTTTTTTGAGGGGAATATCCATTATTATCCCCGGGTCACTTTAAAAACTTATTCCCTATTCTTTTAACAGGCAAATAAGTTTTTAAAGTGACNAGGAGGTAAAGGTTAACTATAGGAAATGTGAAGGCGAGAAGTATTTATTATGTTCATGCAAATTTTAGAATTGTTCTAAGTTTTGAAATTTATATTTTTACCATTAAATTCAATTTAATTATGAAGTGTAATTTCTGACAATGAGTTTGTGATATCAGACCAACCATATTTCAAATTGATATACATTTATTCGTTTATAGAGGAGGTTTCAACGCTACGCAAGTGTTATAGCAAAAGATGGGAAAGAAGTCTGACCAAAAAAATTATCGATGGAAAATGGTTACACCTTATAAAAAATAATGTAAAACTGAGAAACGAGAAACGTTTCATAAAGATAACTTTTTTGTGAAAGTATCCGTCAGGGCCATATATTTCTAGTGACTCAGAAGTTATGAAACCAATTGATGTATTTTAATTTTGTCGTGGGTCAGTCTGGCCTCCTCCACATTTAATTCATCCAATCGTCTGATAAAACTAACCACTTTCCAATATGTCTTATTGTTCTACAGCTGTATATCAACAAGAAATACACCTACATTGAATCAACTAGGCCACAAACGTTCTATTTTATAGAAAATAAATTTGACAAAATTACGAAAATTCTCAGGAATTCAACTCTGTGGTGTTTTCACTTCTGCACTTGGCTGGGCTCACTTCAGTTATGAAAAATAATGAAAAAACTGAAAAAGTTTCATAAAGATAATTTTTTTTTTGAAAGTATTCTTCAATATTATCGTTGGTTGTTATGAGCGGTGAAATTAATTATTATCTGGTGATTAACATAATTTATTTATAATATAGGGGCGAGTATATGGTCATATAATATAAACAGGGGCCATGTCATAGTGACTCAGAAGTTATGAGAACCTGATTGTAGTGCATTTTCACTTGTTGTTAACGGGTCAACTAACAAAATCTCAAAAAAATGAATTTAGATAAATTTTTAAGAATTGGCGAATTTTATGAATTTTTCCTAAGTTTTTTTCAGTAAATAACTGTATCGCAGTGATCTAGAAAAAAATGTCGAAAGAGATGAAATAAAATATGCTCTTTTTTCGCCAAAATCCAAAAAATATGGCCCTTTTTCTAAAAGATCATGATCGTCAAAAGTACCTAATATCGCAATTGGAAACAAATTTGCGGCAATTTTGGGAGTCTCCCGTGTTACTATACCGAAAAACGCCCAAAAAGCGGGAATCTCAAGTAAAGTTTGAATGCTCGGTCGGCTCTGCTTTGAAAATTTGATTCTAAAACGTTTCTCTTACCCTAATTTTTTAAAAGTCAGCTCTTGGTCTGTTCTGCTCTACTCTGTTTTGAAATTCAGCTTACTCACTAAAAAAGTAGAGTAGAGCATAGCAGACCTAACTCAGCCAATTCCTGATCTGACCATAAGGATCTGACTAATTTTATTTTATTATTTAAAAGCTTATGACAAAAATGAAAAAATTTCTAATTTTTTTATTAGAAAATTGGAATTTTTTCTTCATTAAATATGTTTTTGCCAAATTTACGGGACTAAAGTTTAAGCAGCGTCTGGAAAAACTGACTTAAGAATTGGTTCCTAAAAGGAAATTTTAGTACCGGTCACGGCGTACCGGGATTATTATACTACCCTGACTAATATTTTTTGGATCCTGGTTATGCAAAAAATCGGAACCTTCGAGAAGGTTTTTTTGAAGGGAAATTCGAACTGTCTCCTCATCGGCTCCCTTTTCCCTCATCACGTACACATTCACAATTATTATAAGTATAAGCATTAGCCAGTATATAATTTCAGAAAAAAAATCGAAATTTGTTTTCTTCCAGGAAAGTCATACAAAAAAAGTTCAAGCTGTTAATGTGTAGACAATCGTGATATAAGAATGAAAAGCATGGAATTTAACTTTCCGGCGGCATTTTTAAGGAAAAAAAAATTTGTGGGCTCATCGGATTCGAACCTACCATAAGTACATTTTCTGCATTTATATCGTAACCCGATGTCCAATAAACTTTATACAATTCTCCATTGAGCCATTTTTAGTTCAAGTTGCAATGCGAGAAACCGGTTCTCGTATCGGCCAATGATTTTTCGCCGTAATCTCGATGACTAGGGGTGGTTTTCTTAAAAAAAAACCTAAGGGTAGTTTTTTTTATTAGACCGCGACAGATTTGACTTCACCAGCAGACGACCGTATGAGATATCACAAAACGTTTGCTTAAACTGCGAAAACTAAAAAGCTCAGGCCAAATTTTTTTCTTAATTCGAAAAAATTTCAAAATTTTGAAATTCGAGATTTCAAATGACGGAAATGACCCAATGTGGGTATCATACGAAAACTAGAAAGAAATTCTTAAGACTAATGGCTGAAATAAAATTCAAAAATTAAGTGTTCTTACGATTTTTCATAATGACAAAATGGTAAAAAACCAAATCTGTCGCGTCTAAAAAAAATACCTAAGGCATACTTTATTAAAAGGTTCCTTTGTTAAAAAATAATGTGATGTCGGTGAAGATTATGAAAAAACTCAAAGTTTTAAGCCAAAGAAATCAAGTTTTATTTTCAAAAATAGGGAACATTTTATAATTCCAAGAGCCAGGATTAGCCAGGTAGCTAATAAAAAATGCAAAAACTGATTTTTTGCACCGGTACACCAAACCGTTTGGTTATAAAAAAACAAATCACGCTTCACTTGAAGCTTAATACCTTATTTGTTTTCATCGTTCAAATATTTTAGTTGTATTTTGAACTTTGGGTAACAATTTTTGAATCATTAGCGAGATACATTTTTCTTAATTTCACACCGCAAGACTAATTGTGTAAGGTCGTAATAAAAAACCATATAGATAATGGCATTTTGATAGGCTGCTTTTACAGAGCCGAACGAGTGGCTGGGTCACTTAATTCAGTCTTTACCTTGCGCTTTTCAACTATAATTAGTGCGCTTTATTTCTAACAAATTAATAAAAAGCCCTATTTGTCCAATAAAGAAGATATTTGTGTGAAACATATTTTTCTTGGTTAGTTTTTCACAAAGAATTCATTTTGCCTTTTCTTCAACATTTTTTACCGAGTTGTGTAAGTGCGAATTTTTGGGTGAGTTTAAAGTACACTTAAACCGGTCGGAATATCAATTTTTATTAGTCGAAATGAATATAAGACCCGATCAACCCAAAGTGAATATTTAGTTGTTTAATTTATCAAACAAAAACACTTCCATTTGTGCTGCGATTGACATGTAGAACCCCTTAACTCGCGAGGTATTAGCTTTCCGATTAAAGAACTGAAGTGTTTTTATCACGAGTGAGCAATTGTTTAATCTCTGCATTTTTGGCATGGATGGCAAAAAAAAATATGCCAGATTTGGAATAAAGTGTAACGATTATCTTGTGCATAATATCCAAATATCTAACCATACTCCTTCTGGGAGGTAACGACCAGATAAAAATGATAGGCGTAAATTTGACCAAAAACTTTGGGATGAATTTGCTGTAACAGTACCAGCATTTTCAGTGTGATTCTTAGAAGACGGTGCTAAAGAGCAAAAGAAATAGATCCAAAAAACAATTTGGGGGTCTTATTACAAAAAATTTGAAATACATTTACAATAAATAAATTTACATATTTAAAAAAATCCGCCCCATAAAAAAATCTGAATTTATAATTGTATAAAGGCGATAGATTCGCTTAAAAAGTTGAGGACTATACTAAATGCCAAAAAAAATGACAATGAGCGAAGATTTGCCTTTCTTAAATTTTATTTTGAGGGTTATCTACTGTATTTTTCACAGAAAACCTTTTCCTGGAAACTGATTTTAGATATTTTTGTATCTAGCATAGCCAAAAAATTGAGTTGATTCCATGTTTTATTTAAGGAGGAGATAGGTTTTTAAGATTTGGTCTTGTGAGGCCATCTCGCGGTGAACTTTTTGATATCAAAAAATCTTAGACCAGCTCATTGTCATTTTTTGGCCGATAAAGTATAGTCTCAACTTTTAAGCGAAAATCCTATTTTTGCGACGACTACCCCTTAAAAACTCTCTGAGGTCAACTTAAAAAATAATAAAAAAATGCAGATGGAAAAAGTTATGGCAAGATTTAAAATAAAAGGCTAACGTATAATCTTGTTGCATATATCCAAAAAACATCTTACATAATCCCCCTCCCCTTTCCTTTCTGCGGAGTGAGGCTAGATAAAAGATGAATATGCGTATTTTATATTCGAGTCAGGCGTAGCTGGCCAATGCGATGTACCGAATTACACTTAAACAACTAACTGGTTAATGAGTCAACCTCTGTCATAAAACAAATTTCAAAAATTGGCTTCACCAACTTCTATAGTTTTTAAACGTCTTTTAGTAGGCTTTTTAATTTTAAAATGTCTATGTTAAATTGTTGTAATTGCTGGATAATTTCTCACTTTTTTTAAAACTGTCTCTAACTTTTATTGTATTTTTTAAAAAAATTCTTTGGCTGAATTTTGTCCAGGGATTTTTTTGAATGACAATTTATTCAAATATATGAACAAGGACTGTCGCCGTCCTTGTAACAAAAATTTTCATCAAAAACCTTATTTTTCGATTTTTGTCAATTTTTTCGATTTCAAACTCTTGAGGACCTAGCCGCGCAAGTTTTTTGTGGCTGAAATGTGCCAAGGGATTTTTGTGAATAAACAATTTTTTTAAAATCTACATGTATGAAAATAACCGTCACCACCCCTAACATAAAATTTTTCAATAAAAAAATAGATTTTTAATGATTTTACGAATTTTCAAAGTGAAAAAAAAAGGACTTTATATCAATTAAGAATTTTCGAAAAATACCATGAGAATCAGCTGTTTTAAAAACCGTATCGAGTGACCATAACCGGAAAATCAACAAAAAGGACTTTGAGTTGCCATTGCTCACCTATTTCAAGCGTATCCCCGTCCCATAATTGACATATTCTCGACTTTTTGTATGACCACACTCCTTCACACATAAGCGACACAAGAGCCACCTAAGCCCAAAACGGGAGAATTATCTTCTCTCAGGTTTTATTTTGAAATAAAACCCAAATTTTTTATATACTGGAAGCTGTATAAAATAGGAGCAGTTTTTGTTGAGAAGTTGCCATATTTATTCTAGATACGAAAAAATCGGTCCAAAATACCGGTGTTTGGGACTTTTTTCATCGGAAAATTTATCTCCTCCTAGGTTAAATTTGCAAATTTACTCAAATTTTTTGCAAAAGCTAGCCTCTGAACAAACAGAAACTTTCGTAGGACGTTTCTGCTAAAATTTTCGATTCAGAACAAAAAAATTTGAATTTTTTCAAGCGTAAAACGTGAAAAAAAGTTTCGAAAAAATGTGCTTCGATTTTTTTGAAAATTGGCTCAAAGAAAGCTGACAAAACAATAAAGAAAAAGTTGGTTTACGTCAAGCCGAAATTTAAAGTTTTAGGGGTCAAATGTGAAACACCCGTTAGTTTTATCAACTTAATTTGAAAAAAAATACTCGGAAAAATCGAAAAATTTTTCAAAAGTTCCTAGTTTGGGGCGTTTTGTGCTTTTTAAAACATCAACGACTTGATTTGGTTGCATTTATGGCATAATAACTGCATAAAACGTAGAACCGGGGTTACTCTTACCGTGACCCCCCTACAAAATTCGTCAATAAAAACCGATTTTTAATGATTTTTACGAAATTTCAAAGTGAAAAAAGAACTATATGTAAATTAATTTTTTTGAAATACTATGAGAATCAGCGTTTAAAACCGTATCAAGTGACCATAACCGGAAAATCACCAAAGACTTCGATTCTGCCATGCCCACCCAATTTTAAACGGTCTCTAATTTTTATTGAAATGTTCAAACGTAAAAACCTGAAAATATTATTGTCTCCGTGAACGCTGTTAACAATTATGTATATATATAATATTCTTAAATAAATCGTAAAAACATGTACCCGAAAATGATTTTAACAAACTCTCAAATTTTCTCCAGCAGCGAATAACTCTTGGTAGTGATATGCGAATTATTCAAAATTTTTAGAGAAAGAAAATGAACAATTTTCAAAAAGTTCTTCTGGAAATTTGAAATTTACGTTTCGTTTTTTGTCAAGCAAAAAAACGGTTTTCGTTAACGTTTCGAAATAACTAGTAAATATTATTTGACAAACAAATTTCGAGTATGAGATTCTCGTAAAAAAGATTTACGCAATAAAGCAACCAAAGTTCTTGTCGAAATTTTGAACTTTTCGTCTTAATCGGGAGTCTCCGTAAGATCCCAGGCCGCGAAAAAATCTCTGGTGAATTTGAGATTTTTTCGAAAATTTTGAAAATATTTTTGCAAAAGGAATTTTAGAGTTGAATGTGCTTCTGTGAAATTTTTATAGATTTTGAAAGAAAAAAAGATCGAAATTTCAGATTGATCCATTTAATTCCCCCCCCCCCCAAATCACCTTGAATTTCACCAATTTATTTCTGAACTACTAAAACATTTTTTTTTAATTATCAAATTAGGAAAAAAAATATACAAAATGTATGTAGCCATAAAAAACTTGGAGAAAATTCTCTAACAAATAGATTGATAAGAAAATTATCTTTGGGAACATTCAAATATCGACCCCACGCCTGAAACTTGTGTAAATCCTTCAAAAACCTTTTTTGTGGCTGCAAGAAATTTATCGGATATCAGATAATGACCCATGATGAGTTGGCTCGCGTTCAATATATTTGTGATGGATTTCCATCTTACTTATAATTGGTCGGTGTAAACGAAATGTCTAGTTAAAATTCAATGTGAGGCCCGTTGAGGTCAAAGCATTTTGTATCAACGACTGTAGTTCTCTCGCTTAGTTTTACGGTGCGCTCCCTACTCACATCCTCGATGAGGCATTTTAAATGATGAGGGCATTTCTTGAAATTTAAGATAATAATCTTTTAATTACGGCTATTGTTAGTTGAAACGTCACAAATGATGCGTGTTTTTGTTCATGATGTCCTGATGTGTTAAAAAAAACGTCAGAGGATAAATCAGCACGCTATTGCGTACAACACGTCCTCTACAAAAAAAATAAAAAATAAAGTTTAATATGTTTATAATGTAAAACTTGCTATGAAAGAGCAGCTTAGTTTTCTGGTGTCTGAACCAGGCTTGTACAAAGGATCGTTCTTCCTACTGTTTGGGCTTTTCCCCTCTTTTGCGAGTTCGTTCCCTTCCCCTAAGTTGCCTTTGGACCTCTTTCCCATGGAATTAAAAATAATTCTAAAGTTAAAAAATCTTGTCAGTTTTTTGAGGGGAATATCCATTTATTATCCCCGGTCACTTTTAAAAACTTATTCCCTATTCTTTTAACAGGCAAATAAGTTTTAAAGTGACCCGGGTGTAATAATGGATATAGGGATCCCCCTGCTTTTTGACCTTTTCGTTCTTTCCACTTAATTTTGGATCCCTTCCCTTTTTTCCCGGGAAAAGGGAGACGGGAACGTTCCCTTCCCCTTTATTCCCCTTCCCTTTTACAAGCCTGGTTTGAACCATCGTAACTTTTTATTATAAATCGGTTATACAGTATAACCTACCTTTAAGGTATAACATTAATAACTATCAATTATGAATATGATAAATATTTCAATAATAATTTAGTATAAGTTTTTGTTGATGTGGCTCCTCGGATTCGAACTCGGAACCGATGGGAAACTAGGGTATTACAGGAAATGAGCCATTTGAGTTATTTGATAGTTATGAATAAACGGAAAAGTACATTTTGTGAAAAAAATTTTAGAGGCTAAATTTTATTTTCAAATTCAGTAATTTTTTGATTAAAGCAAGGTTTCATATTAGCCCGAAAATCTGTCTACGCGAAATCGTGATTTTTAACATTTAAGTTTTTTTCGGTTGAAATATTGAAATTTGGTATAACGAAATAAAATCATCCTTATCCCTTAATTGATCCAGATTTGACCCAGATTTTTGGTCATAAAAAATTTCCCGGTGGTCGACAGTAACTTGTAACACTCTATGGGAGACCGTTGACACGACTTAATCGTAATCTTAAGTTTGTTNTATAAAAAATTCAAATAAAAGTGTAAACTTCCATATTCAAAAAATGTGGTTTTGCAGTGAGAATGAGAATAAAATGGCTGATATATTTTTTGATATTTGACACGTGACTATTTTTGACAAATCCTTACAAAATTAAAAAAAAAACTCACCCTGTTTCAGTTTCAAGCTTTGTGTTAAAGGTGAAAAAAATAAAATTGACAATGTCGAAAGACTCAGTATTTTACTTTAAGTCTAGCTTTAAAAACACAAATTATTTTATTTCAGCAACAGTACCATATCTTACCGACAGACTGTCTATGAGACTTATGTTGGTCACCAAGTATTTTTGGGTTTATCTGCTTTAGGACATATACTTAAGTTATATGTCAAGAGGGTGCAATAAACTTGGCGGTGTTATCTGTTTTTAGAAGGATGCGCGTATCCACCCCGAGATGTATCTTTTTATGACGCGCGATTTTGAAGCAAATTGAACCAAAAAAATGAGAATGACCCGGACCGGGGTCACCCGGTTCTTAGATATTTAGAACGTCATGTTAAACCGGTGCAGACCAAAACGACCGGCATTTGGCATCTCGCGAGCTGGGCCCCGCGCGGTGCCGCGAAAAGTCAATAAACTTGCGCGGTGGGGGCAACTTTCAACTGAAGGATGTGAGTTCAAAGGTTGTAACAGCCGACCTATTAATAATAGGCTATTATACTCTAATTTGGAGGTATTCTAGGGTGTTACAGCAAATGAGCCATTTCAGTTATGTGATAGTTATGAATAAACGGAAAAGTACATTTTGTGCAGAAAAATTTGGAAACCTAAATTTTTTTTTTCAAATTTCGAAAATTTTCGAAAAAAGCAAGGGTTCTCATTGGCCAAAAAATCGACCTCACCAAAACATAAAATTGATGCTATATTCCTGTTCGTTTAAATCTTGCGATTCCAACGCTGATAAGTTTATTTTTTTTTGAACCATTATTTTAGAAGATAAATTATCTTAGATAATGGCCTAACAAATATTGAAAATGCAATTTTTCAAGAAAAATACGTCATTTTGCCATAAATCACTGCTAAATCGTGTTGCGGAAATTTTGTGACTATTACATAAAGATAGCGCTTGTCAAGGCGCACATATGACATGCCAAGAAACAAAAATAAAGTTTTGGCATCATGTTGATAAAGGCGTTACAAATATTGAAAAAATGCCATTCTTCCAGGAAATTACATATACGCTGTAACACCCTAAGGTATACCANTTTTTTTAAGGAATACTTTTTGCTGTTATTTTTGTGTAAATGATATTGGCTTGTAAATGACTTTAATAATAACTTAATTTGCAAATTGAAACGGTATGTATGAGAGTGCTTTTTTTCGAGGTATACCATTCAAATCGATAATTTTTTTGGTCGACTTTTTTTCCCCTATCTTTTGCTATAAAATTGCGTAGGCGTTAAAACTTTTCTTATAAACGAATAAAAATGTATACAATTGAAAGGTGGGTGTGTTGATGTCACAAACTTTGTCAGAAAAACACTTTCATAATTCTATTGTAGTCAATGCGAAAATATAATTTTAAAAACATTTAGAATATAT
>SCLH01000326.1:380601-412524 GCA_004367855.1 Oikopleura vanhoeffeni | reverse complement strand
AGGTGGTTTTTTTTTAGGAGCTACGCCCAAATGACGGCTTTCTGGTATTTTGAAACCCCATAAGACTATATATTGGCAGATCGAGAATTTAATTCCGCGTCTCGCGGTGGATTTTGTTTTTTGAATTTCTGACCGGTTGACCGGTAATGGCGGATTTCCGGTCGGTCCAATTTTCAAAGTTGTTTCAATCAGTCCAAAATTCGGTCTCTAGACTAATACGGGTACAAGGAGTTCAAATCTGATATCAGATTACATCGATGACGTCATTATGAGTCATAATCACGACTCCGGCCAGATTTATTCTTTCACGGTTTTCTCTAACTTCTTTATATGAATTCTCCTATTTGACCCAAATTGACGTATAATGTTGTTATTAGTGAATTATGGTATCAGATTCGAACTCCCCGTGTCAAATTAACCCTTATTTCGCGTTTTTATTAAGTTACCATGTTTGTACAAGTTGTAAAGATTTTCTATGACGTCATCTAAAGTGACCCCAAAATGACTCATAATGACGTCATCGATAAAATCTGATATCAGATTCGAACTCCTTGTGCCCGTATTAGTCTACAGACCGAATTTTGGCCTGATTGAACCAACTTTGAAAATTGGACCGACCGGAAATCCGCCATTACCGGTCAACCGGTCAGAAATTCAAAAAACAAAATACACCGCGAGACGCGGAATTAAATTCTCGATCTGCCAATATATAGTCTTATGGGGTTTCAAAATACCAGAAAGCCGTCATTTGGGCGTAGCTCCTAAAAAAAAACCACCTTATCAGAGTTCTAAAATTTTAAAAATATTATTGTACCTTTAAATCTGAATGAAATTTAATTTTTTACTTTCCGAATAGTAAAATATTTTTTAAGACGACTGGTTAGCGAATTGGTGGCCTATAAATTCGCCCTTTTCATGCGCCAGTATTTAGAGTTTTATTATTCCTTGAGAAATATTTTACTTTTTAATATGAATAGCATTTAATTCCGTGTCTTCAGAAAAGTTAAAAAAATTTGAAATGAAAGGTACCAATTTCGATCTAGAAATGTTTTATGACGTTTAATTTTAAAAACATCTTAACTCCCGTAGTGTCTTTTGCACCATCCGTGGTGCAATGGCTTTTAATCGCAATTGAGGACCCTTAATCATGTAAAAATAAAAATTTTCAAAGTGATAGATCGACCTATTTGGATAATTGAACAGTTTGGTGCGTTCTTTTTTCGAAAATTTTTTACTGTTAGTTACATAGTTATTTTTTTGCAAAAAAATGTAAATCTCAAAAAAAAGCTTTTGAGGCGGGCATCAAAAAAACATTCTAAGGACTTTTCTTCTCATCCACACCATAGCCCAAAATGATCACTGTGCACGTATATTTAAGAATAAGGTTGATACAAATCGTACTGTTTTTCCAACAAATTGCTTAAATCAATTTTGAAAGTAGTTGAAGTGGTTGCCTTAGAGTTTTTAGACTTTTTTCCAGTTACACCAAAGTCCAAAAACGATCAACGTGACCTTTCAAATTAGGAATAAGGTTTTGGTTCAAGTAGTGAACAACAAATAGTGATCAAATTACGACGCCGAAAAATTTTTTGGCCTAATTAACACCTAATTCAAGAGTTTTTGAACATAATAATATTTTCTCAAAAACGTTCACGGTGATCTTATTTTCAGAAATAGGATTAATTTATGACACTATTCCAAACCTAATTGTTTGTGATTATTTTCGTCACGTGAATTCATTCGGACTTTGGTGTAATGTGAAAAAAAGTCTTACAAACGTTTTGAAGTTGACCCTGAATATTTTTTGACGTAATTAGAGTAACTTTTTTCAAATTACTGTACTATGTTTTTTCAAAAAAGTACTCAAATCACCGTAGAAAACCCCTTAAAAAAATTTGTCACCAATTTCTAGCTTTTATTGCATTTTAAATTGGCCTCCGGTTTAAATAGCAGCAGTTCTAGAAGTCCAAACTTCCGAAATAAGGATAACATAAGATTGCGTAGGCAACAGAAAGAAGAGAGAAATAAATCGTCCACAAAAATTTAAGAGTCATTTTCCTAGAGAATTTTGTTTAAACATTTAATTTTTTTGCAGATTACATACCCAAATTAGTGGCGGTTTAATATTTCAAATTTTAAAATGTCAAATTAACCCTAAATTCGTGTTATTTATGCACTTGTTTGTCAGAATCTGCGAAAATGAGAGAGTTTTTAATTTTCTTATTCACATTTGATGACTTTTTATAAATTTTTTTAANATTTTTTTATAGGATAGTAGAAAATTCTTTGTATAATATTATTATCATTGAAAAAATATATGTTGATAATGAATCGTCGGTTATATGCTTGATTCAAATGCAACACCACGGATGGTGCAGAGACACTACGGGTCCAGAGATTGTTGGCCACTACGGGAGCTAATGATCGTGTGTAAAAGGAGCTCTATGATTTTTTGTGAAACGTTTGCTTGCATCATTTTAAAGGTTTTGTCCAAAATATTATTTTTTTCAAACGACTTTTTCACTTCCATAATTTTTCATAAATAATTAACATGCTGTAGCCAACAGTCTGTAGGTAGTACTACGCAAAATAATTTGGCGATATGGGTACTTTCGTTGATATTGGCACTTTCGAAAATATTGGAAGTTTCGGCGATATGCAGATAAATATAATCAACTTTAATTCTTTATCATGATGGTACCAAAACATTTTTAGATCTTATTTTATACAGGGTCACCATTTTTTTGGGGATAGGGATAGGGATGAAAAATTCGGTCGGGGATCATCCCTTTTACAACCCTGGTCGGCCTTATATCACCGACTAATGCAATTTCAAGATTTTTGGCGAAAATCATTCAAGTCCCCATATCGCCGAAAGATCCAATATCGGCGGATTCGGGTTTTTATTACAAATTATTTTGAGTGCGTCATGAATGACGTCATATTTCAAGATTAATTTTCTCAAATCCACTCTTTTTAATTTTTGTTTGATTGCGTCTAGTTGATAACTTAATTTAACACATTTTGGTATTTTACAACATTTGAACATCTCGTAAAATTTCTTATAAGTTCATTTTGAACGCCCACGCGTGTTCCATTTTTGAACGAAAAACTTTATTTCTGTCCTAATATCGCCAAAAGTGCCAACATCGCTGAAAGTGCCCACTTTTTTCGCAAAAAACTTTGGGCAATATTTGGCCTTCCCAAATAAAAAAGCTTGCGGCCCTTTAACTGATAAGGAGCAAGAACGCAAAACTCAATTTTTGTGCTTCAAACACAAATTGAGAAAGGTTTAGATTGACCTCATGAAAATGTTGTTCGTGGTCACGTTATCTAGTTTTCTAGAGATTTTCGAGCTATTCTGAATAAAATAAACTTTTGGTTAGTCTTAGGTAAGAACGGTAAAATATAAAGTTATATAAAAAATTATATAATGTATTGTAGAGAATCACGAATAAATAATTTTTGAACTAAAATATTTTTTAAAATCACTTCCAATCTTGTCAAAAATTAAAACCCGTTATCAAAATTGCCTATCCTCAAGCTTAATTTTTCTATTTTTCGAAAAAAAATTTCAAGAAAAACTACATGATACAGTCGGCAAATTTGTCTCCAAAATTTTCTAGAAACGCTGATTTTCGGAAATTGGGACATAATTTTTGTAACAAAATTTTTCTGGGTCAATTTCAGCAGCGAAACTGAAAGTGCTCCGAGAATAAATAAAATCTGAGCTGGTCAATTTTTGCCGTTTTTACCTTAGGTGAGTTTGACCCCGGACAGCCTATAAACTCTCCCAGAATAATTTATGCAATATTTTAGATATTTTAATCCAGTTCGAAATCTGAACTTGCATGATTTAGTTGATGAAGTAAATATGGTTAATATGGTCAACCTTTAAATCCTACCGCACTAAACTCGGTAGGGGATAAACCGATTAGTTTAGTTTATACTGGAAATACAAATGGCCTATTTTTATATTATCATTTATTTCGAATAAAGTAGCAATTAACGACGTTTTTACGGAAAATCAGCGTTTACGTAGCTTGATTTATGCATGAACAAATTTTGTTTTTTGAATAACAGTAGTTTGGAAAATTAGAAAAGTATTTATTATGCTACTGGTAGATATCTTTTTCCAAACCTAAGTCCATCTTAAAAATGCTTACTATCTCTACAGCGCGTGTTCGAATCCCACTAATGTTGTATCAGTGATCGTCTGAGTGATTGCTTGAGTGATTACACACCGATCTACTTTGGTGGTCCCAATATCAAGCACCCTTGCCTATAATCATACTCAAGACAATCATTAAGACAAAATTAGTGGGATTCGAAGACGAGCTATAGAGACAGTAAGCATTTTTAAGATGGACTCAGGTTGGGAAAAGGATATTCATTGATAAGGAAGATTTCCCAATAAAATTTCGAAATTTTTTTTTCTGTGATTATCTTTTGGCTTCAATTTTAACCCTTAGAGGTATTTTGCAAAATAATGTTCATTTTTCATCTGTCAAACAAATGTGTACATTGTATACAGGATGCCGATATCCCCGACAAACCTACGCAGTTTTAGCTAAATTTTCCAGCGGGCGTTTGAAGTTTTTATGACAAATTACTTCGAGTGAGTCTTGAATGGCGACATATTGTAAATTAAAATTTTCAAATTCCCTTATTTTAATTGGATTGAGTTTAGCGAAGTACGCTTATTGGCCTCGAAATTTATTTAGCTGTGTTTTTATCAGATACAAAAGTCCATTGTTTTTGGCGTTTCAAACTATTTGACGCATATAGAACACATTTTGGTATTTTTCTTCATTTGAACTTGTTGTAAAACTCCTTATAAAGTTGTAATAATGTTTTTATGTCCCCATATCGCCAAAAGTGCCAAAATCGCCGAAAGTGCCCAATGTCGCCGCATTTTCTTGGAAATTTTGCGGTATTATTTAAAACAAACATCCAGCAAAAAATGAAATACCGCAATGTTACATTTTTGAAATTGCAATTTTGGCTGATATAATCTATGCTTGAGCCACTCAAGTGGCTCTTTGTCACTTAATGAAGTAAAACTGCCTATTGACCGTTAATTTTGTAATAAGTAATAACTTTACTGAATATCCTTTATCCTCACCAAAGTGACTCTATAAAAGGCTGTCCGAACTATTCAAATTTCGCTTAGACTTCCCTGGTGAATTTTCCGATAGCTCAAAATGACCAGACATATTCGGAACAAAAATTAAATAAAACAATTGGCACATTCGGCAATATTGGCACAGGAATTATTTTAGCTAAAAATCGTGAAATTGCGTAAGTTTTTTCGGCAAAATTTGACCGGCGATATCGGACCCCCTGTATCTAACAGTCTGACTGTCAGAGTCTGGCTCGTAAATAAGTAAGGTTTTGTGTGGGTTTTTTATTATTTTTTTGCGTAAGTTGGCTTATCTGGTTGAGCTCATACTCGTTCATACTTGTTTATACTAGTGATAGTTTTAAATAACTACACATTAAAAATTGAATAAAAAATTTTTCCGAATCGGACCATTTTTAAAATTATTTTGTTAAAACTGATAATTAATTTATTTTTAAATCTCGACAGGTTTTGAATAAAAAATATGAAAGATGGTCTGATTCGGACAATTTTTAAATTTAATTTTATTGCAAAATGTGTAGTCATTTAAAGGTATCTACTAGTATAAACAAGTATGAAGTAGTATGAACTCAATCAGGTAAGCCAACTTACGTAAAGTAATAAAAACCCACACAAAACCTGACTTATTTACGAGCCAGACTGATACAGGTGGCTCGATATCGCCGGCCCAATATCGCCGAAATTGCCGAAACTAACCTACGCAATTTCACGATTTATAGCTTAAATACTTCCTGTGCCAATATCGCCGAATGTGCCAATATTGCCGAATTTGCCTAAATCGCCGAGTTTTTTTGAGGTTTATATCTCAAATTACCTTTTGAGCGTCATGAATGACGTCATTTTCAGGATTGACTTTCCCAAATCTAGTCTTTTCAACTTTTATTTGATTGCCTTTTGTAAAATATTCAATTCTACACGTACGCATTTCGGTGATTTACTTCATACGAATCTATTGTAAAACTCATACAATTCAGAAATTGTTCGACATATGAATTCATTTCGAACGCCTACGCGTTTTTCATTTTTAAAACAATTAATTTAATTTCTGTTCCCATAAAGCCGAATGTGCTAATATCGCCGAATTTGCCAATAACGTCGAAATTGTTTCGCAAAAAACTTTCGGTGATATTGCCCCCTCCCTGTACACAATTTGAAAGTTTTTTTAATATATATCTTATCGTGAACCAATCATGTTTTGAATAAACAAAGTGAAGATGAAAACTGTTATTTTTCACTCAAAACATTGTTTTCTTTATAAAAATGCAATTATCTTGTGGACAAATGATAGTGGTTTACCGCGGTTAATCTCAATATACAAAAAATGGTTTTCGAACCATCTCCCACTGGACCAATCGCAGCATGCCACCAGTTATTAACACTGTTTTTTCATCATTATAAAATTTCGCAATTCAAAATAGTTTTTTACAACGTTTCGATTATATTAATCATGATAAATTAACATTGATAATGAGTAGGAATTAAAAAATATTTTGGATCGAAAAATTAACAAAAATGAACCGCGGTTTTATTTTTTTTTTATTTTTAGTGCAATTTTGTTATTCCAAAATTAACGTCTTTGATATTCTTATCTTTGCATTCAATCTCCCGCGGTGTTTGTATTTTAAGAATTCACTATAAGGACAAACCTTAATTTTTTACTATTAACGACTTTGCCTACGGGTTAATTTTAATTTACCCTTTTTTAACTTTACAAATGAAAATCGGGCCCAGTTTGGCGTATGGCACGCACGCAAAAATTAGAAGCTATAAATTAAAAATTACTATAAACTAATATTGCGGATAAAAATGAAAAAAAAAATTGAAAATATACAGCCTGAGTTTTTTTTTTAATTCTTAAATTATTTTCACCAGGCGGCTAGACAGCCAAAATTACCTATACTTTGCTATAGATTTTGACTGTCTAGCCGCCTGGTGAAAAAATTTTACAATTAAAAAAAAATCAGGCTGTAACTTCTCGGGTTTTTCCAAAAATACATGTGATTAAATATATGCTTTAAACCCCCGAAAAACAACGCATTTTTTACTGTCTTAAACCATGTACTCAGACAGTGCCAATTGGCACAATTATTGTTATACTGCGCTGGTTTATACTAAAATACACTAGAATGTATTCAAAACTTAATAAAATGTTTATTATTTTCAAAATTTTTTATCCTTCGGTTTTTAAATGAGTTCTCCGTCATATTTCTTGAGTTTTGGCTAACTTTTTGAGACGAAATCATAAAACTGAAAACATTAAAAAAATTTTTCAACTCGAATTTTTATTATATTTGAAAATTGTAGAAAATTTGAAAATAAAAATTTTATGATCATGTCTGTGAAAAAGTATTCAATAAAAACATTTACCAAAAATCAAATTTATTTTAATCTATTGAGTGTCTATTGACACTGATCTGAGTACAGGATTGCTTTTCGATTGCTGGGTCATAAGCTAAAAATATAATTCCAAGTTGCTGCAAATTATTACGTTTAACTTTACGTAACTTTTTAATCAGCACGTCATGACCTCATGACGCGTCATTTATTGATACAAAAAAGGAGAGTTTGTAATTATGAATTTCTTTCGAGACAGTGACGAATCGTCACTTACAATATTGAAATTGATATAATTAAACTCAGTGAATTGAGACGAACAAAATGACGGCTCAATTTCGATTATTGGATGACGTCGAATTTCGACCAAACAGAGAACGTCATTTTTTTCAAATTTCGAAGACGTCAGAAATGATAGTGACCAATCAAATCACACGATTGTCAGCTTATTTTAAGAATCGTGTGATTTAATTGGTCTGACGTCACAGTTATAATGGTAGCATTCTCAGCAACGCGCAAGCATAATCTTCGATATTGCCGGCCCAACATCGCCGAATTTTCCAATATCGTTGAAGTTTAATTAAACATTACTTTGAGTGCGTCATAAATGACGTCATATTTCACGATCAAATTTCTCAATCTGATTTTTTTCAATTTTTATCAGATGGCGTTTGGTGGAGTACTTAATTCCACGCGTTTAACTTCATTTGAACATATATTAAAACTTTTTGAAAAATTAAAAAAAACTTTACAAATAATGACATTATTTCGAATTCTGTCCGGCGATATTAGCCCCCTCCCCTGTAGATTACTAAGCCTGAATTTGTGCAGTCAGCCTACAAAGTTTTATACATATTTTATAAGTGTCTAAAAAATCGCATTAAAATTAGTATGACGGCATTTGACAAATCAAAAAAATTGACAGGTTTTGAGGTTGATTAATTTATTCGTGGTTGAACTGTAGAATACCACACCGAGCCGACCGGTTGGTTCAAGCACCACATACCGTTATCGTGAATTTTGAGTACTGAGAGCAAATTATAACAAAGGCGAGTACAGTATATTATATACTGTATATGCAGCTGCTGTATTTTGCAGCTGCTGTATATTGCAGCACAGTATTCTTACGAAATTTTCAGAAGGGTGTTTCATTAAAATAAATATTAAAAAACGTACAGGGTGTAAGGTTTTTCCCTTTTTTTTTCCAAACTGGTTACACTTGATTTCCGCCGTTTTGATCGGTTGAATCTGAGAAAACTCTTCTGACAACCAATCAAAACGGCGGAAATCAAGTGTAACCAGTTTGGAAAAAAGAAGGTAAAAACCTTACACCCTGTATTTCAACGAGTGTCTTATTTTTAAAGACACGTTGCATAACAAAATGCAGTCATAATGTATGACTCATACATTAAAGGGTGGCGGTCGTAATATCTTCTGATAACGTGGAGTACAAAAGTGCATTTTTACAACCGCTACCTCCTTAAACTTTAATAAATTCAATTTTATTTTCAAGTTATTTTTGTGTTGAAATGCAATTTTGAAATGACTATTTCTGCACCAAGAAAGAATATTGTTTTTTTATTTTGAATTAATAATGAATTTTTATAATTTGAAATAATTTAAATAATTATAGAAATATTTTGCATACAGTATGTACTTTTTTACTTGCGAAGTTAAAATTGTCCTTAAGCTAATTACGGTCAATTAAAAATGATAAATAGGTGGATTCTATTTTGAACGCCAAAGTATAGCCGATGTTAAGGGTTTGAAAATAAAATCCACCTAGTTCCTATTTTTATTGGCCGTAATTACCTAAAGGACAATTATCACTTCGCAAGTAAAAAACGTACATACTGTAGGTGAATTGAATAACTGATAAGAAAAGTTATCATCTTGCCTTTATATTCTCAAATACTCCCAAACATTCACTAAACCGTTCTTAAAACGTGAAATTTTATTTTATTCTAAATTTTTTAGTTTTTATTCTTATCTAATTAATTAACAAATTAAATAATTCACTAACTAATTAAATTGATAATTCAGAAAAACATTTCTTTTGATAATATAATAATTATTTATCGCGAGCAATAACATTTTCGATCTGAGCTTAATCTGCAACCATTATAAACTTTCCTTTTAAGGGGGTTCCTTTTAAGGGGGTGGTCGTCGCGAAATGAGGCTCTGAAAACAAATTTTCTTTATTTAATTTAAATGTTTTGTTACAAAAATATAGACAATGTCGAGTACAGTGGTAGTCTTTTTATTTCTTTAAATGGTCAGAAAAGCACTTTTTGATTGTTTCAAAAATATTTTGAATGACATAAGTTGAAATTAATCAATTTTTGGAAATTAAAAACACGATTTATGAAAAACGGAGAAGAAAATTGAGACAAAACTCTCTGTACTGATCTGCACGGATTCTTCAGCTACAAATTCATGTAGGTTTCGAATGTGTGACTTTTATATCCAGGGAGGAGAAACATTTTGATTGAGACCCATCAAATAGGGTCAAAATACTGTTTTTTGGTGATACTGAAGCCAAGTCAGAAAAAATTCTCAAAACCCTATAAAACAACCTGCCTACGTCCGGTCCGGTTCATTTAAGTCATGAATAAGTATTGTATCTTAAAAACTCAGGGAGGAGATACATTTAAAAAAAAATCATTCCGTGAACTTTGTAATCACGTTTCCGATTGGACAAGTCATACCGTATGACTCATACCGTATGACTAATACGTCACTTTCTTTTTTCATAGGATGCAACATTTTTGTTCCAATATCAGAAAAAGATGAAACTTGATCCAACAATTTGTACTTTTGCGCACAATTGGCCATTTTAAACCCCATTTTTCGCCTTAAAATGCGACGACCACCCCCTTAAAAAGTTCACAGCGGGGGCCAAAAAATAGAAAATGTAATAATTTCTGATTGGTCTAACAACTGATTGCAGACACGTACCATTTATAACTACAGTCACATTTAAACACTGTCACAATGATGATCATCATAAACACAGAATAATCACCACGTCATCTTGTTCAGTCTCTGACCCATTAAATGGTCGATTGCTTTAGAAAAATAACTTTCTGAGAGGTCAATGGGAATTTTCGACTTTGTAAGAGAATAAACTATGTACACTGGGTGCATCCAGTGTATTGTTTTTAGCGCGCATCTCATTTATTTAATTTTGTTAGGAATTTTTTTCAGAACCGTAAGGTTGACTTTCTACTTAATGTAAAACGCCTATAAGTAAGGTCATACGGTATGACTCATACCAATATGACTCATACCCGGGAGTAAATCGTCTTTTAGACTAATAATTGTATCAACGCATGTAAAATATTCAAGGCAAAATTTAAGAGAAATTTTGAACTGAAAAAAAATATTTTGAATTTAAATTGTCAATTTCTCCTCCCAAACCCGCCAGGTAGCTTATAATGTCTAACTGAAAACGTGAAAAATTTTGCATCGATTAAAACAAAAAATTTGATGCAAACCTCTGCAGCTTACAGTTTTTTCGGTTATCAGCGTTTTCGCCTACGCATTTTTCGTAAAAATGACCAAAATTATTTTTCAAAATTTACAAAAATATTTTTTTTTTTATTTTTCGAAAAAAAATTTATAATAAGTAGCTTAACGTTTTTTTAAAGCGATCTTTTTAATAAGAAAATAAATATTAATTTAGCTCTCTATCGGGTAAATACCATCGTGATTTATTAAAATATTTTCTTGGCGTCTATAAAAATACTTAAAACCGCTTAATTTCCGCGTGACCTTTTAAAATATCAAAAACAATATACGATGGTAAATTATCAGGCGGTATTTTTTAATATTGATATGTAAAGCTAATATCGTGACCGTTTTTTTTCAATTTAAGGTTTTAGGCATAAATCATCTTTTTACGATATTATTTAATAGAAAAATATCGTAAAAATGTAATTTTTTATCAAATAATTGTTGAAGCCTTTGAATTAATAATTAATTAATTAATTAATTTCTGAGCCCAAGTGGTCACTTTTCCCTATTTTTAACCTTTTTTTCTTTTAATAATTTTTCACTTTTAATAACGTTCCGGATTTTGATAATTGCTTACATTTTAATAGCTTATTATTGATAACTAATCGCATATTTATTAAAAAAATAAATCTGGCATTATTATAATAACAATGTTACCAATTTGATCAATTTACAAATTTTAATTCTCAATAAATTTGATTAATAATAACGAGATTTGTTGTCCTATAATGTGCTATTTTCAATTTGAAAAAGTTTAATCGCGATGAAATCAGCATTTGTGAACGAATAAAAATTTATTTTTGATACCTGTTATCCAAGTAAATTATTATTCGTGGATAAATGCTTATTTAATTTAAATACAATTTCAGCCGAATTTGCCAATATCGCCAAAAATTTTTGGCAAAAAACTTTCGGCGATATTGCCCCCAGATTGGAAAATTTTCAAAATTTTTTGCAGTATTTTTTCAGAGCAATATCAGCGATCATAACTAAAATTTTAAAAACAATATGGCTGACAGATCGTGAATATTTGAATTATTCGTAATGCGAGAATATGATTCGCTCAAAATTGAGCCTATTATATTTGCTGCTTTTGAAATTAAGATGGTTGATTGGCTTTCAGTATTCCGCCTCATATATTTCAAATAGTCACAATCTGTCAAAAAAAGTCCCTTATAAGCATAGGCTAAATGTTTCAGACCCCGATGTCACATCGGCGATGTGTTCTTTCACTGTGTTATATTTTGCCAAGAAAACGCATGTTGAAATTTAGAAAAAGAGAGATTTTTGACGACGACTACTCCCTTAAATTACAAAATATTGTTATCCGCCCAACTCGGAATTTCTTACGATTTTGAGGACGAATTTTCATTAACTTTTAATTGCCAATTAGACATATTTTGGTGTGAAATACTTTGTTTTCATTTGTCTGGATAAATTAATAAAACAAAAAAAATCGAGTTTGTTATATTAAATGTTATTTAATTTAATTATCTGGAGAAAAGTAACTTCCACATATTCCTTGTTAGGGTGTCCGCAGTCAGATTAAGTTCCTTTTTTTGTAACATGTTGAAAATTTGGTGTTAAACTAAAAAAATTGGTCAATAACTGAAAATTTCGGTCTGAAATTTTAAATTTCGACCACAAAGGAACCAAATACAATTTTTATACTTTATTTTTTAATCGAATTTCACGTAAAATAAATAATCTGAAAATCTTCGATTTGCAAAATTTGAAGACAACCTATTAGGCTGAGCTTAATCCATATCCTTTTCCCAACGGAACTCCATCTCAAAAACGTCTACTATCTCTATAGCGCGTGTTCGAATCCCACTAATGTTTTTTTAGTGATTGTATTGAGTATGATTATAGGCAAGGGTCTTGATAATGGGACCGCTTAACTTTATCGGTGTGTAATCACTCAAGCAATCACTAGCTCAATCACTTAGACAACATCAGTGGGATTCGAACACGCGCTATAGAGATAGTAAACATTTTTGAGATGGAGTTCCGTTGGGAAAAGGATATAAAAGTCACAATCAATAAAAAAAATGCCCTTTTTCGGGTTTTGGTTAGAACCAGGTTGATAAACCCGGAAAAGCAGGTTAACAGAAGATCCACCATAGATTATGTTACAGTAGTTTTTAAAAAATGTTGAACCCTGGGATCATAGAGCTTGATACTTAAAATGAGGGAAACCTGTGTAAAAAATTCCCACGCTCGCCTATTGGCCATAATTTATATGGCCTGATTTATTGTCATTGGTCGAATAAACCTACGTTTCGAAACTTCAAATTCCTAAATAAAAAGACAAAAAAAAAATTACCCAATCATAGGAGTTGCCTTAAAATCACGTGTATAAGCATTAAGAAGGACGCCCACACAATAAGGACAATCACTTGCTTTTAGTAGTAATAACCTCAGTTTCACCCTAAACTATTTAAAAATTCTAAATGCGATTTTCATACGGTTTAACGTAGGCTGTCACCTGTCAGATTTGGGCCAAGACAAAGTTCAAAAATTAATTTTTGAGTACTCTCATTGTGTTCCTTAGTGAATTTGGAGTAAAAAATGGGTTTAAAGCAAATCGAAATTTTAACTCCCTGGTGTCTAAAATGGCCAAAATAGATTCCGGCCATGAGAAAACCGACTGTAAAACCAGAAGTTGAAGACAAAAAATTTGTTCATTTGTTAACTGGAAGATAAGGCCTCAAAGAAACTCAATGCAAATTTGCAGGACATTCTAAAATGTTAAACCTGCCCCAGTTTCATTTCGAAACTGAAAATTTTCTATTTATTCTTTTTCAAACCATTTTTATAATTATACCGAATGTTTTTTAGCTTTTGGGGTTTTCCCCGGGGAGATTGAAACGCCCCTTAAATAAACTAACCAAGTCGCGCTCTGATTGGTCAAGCGTGAATCTCCTCGGGGAACACCCCAAAAGCTAAAACACATTGGGTATAATTTTAAGATTTTGAAAATTTAATTTACTTTGTTAAATTCTGTGTGAAATTTCAAATTTAACCTTTTTTTCGGAAGTCAAATTTTCAACTTCAAGTATCCCATGAAAAATTTAATTATTATAAAAGTTAATTTAAGCAATCAAAAATTGTCCACAGTTGTACTTCATTACCATATTTACTTGAAATAATAGCAAAAAATGTAATAATCTGCTTTAATGGGGGAAAATAAACTTTTTTTTATCAAAAATCATGACTTTTCCATCAAAATTTTCGACTTATTAATAAATTACTTTTGATTTATAAGATATAAATCAAATAAAACTTTGACGTAGGCCAGATACTTGTGCCTCGTTTCCGACAATATTTTAAATTTTTATATGCTCACAAGGGTTAAGAAATTTCATAGAGAATTTAACAAAGTAAATTAAACTTTCAAAATCTGATGTTTCCAATTAATTTTAAAATTTTTCAATCAGTAATCACAAAAAATACACAAACGTTGGCCCAAGCATAAAACATAACTTTTAAGGTAAATAAGCGGAAGGTATACTCAGCAGATTTAATGAAGGCCCCATAACCTAGTCTGTATTCGAACCGTATTTGACGCCCTTGTGGTCGAAAATTGGGTTTTAAGTTAAAACTTTTAACTATTTTTTTTACCTGCTTTTATAAAACAAAATTACTGATAAATAAATTATTAAACAAGGAAAAAAAACCTCCTCACACCCAAAAACCAGAACCAAATCTGGTCCATTTAAGTTATAAATCATTGTTATTCTTCAAAATTTAGAGTGGCCGCAGTCGGTCAGGACCGATTTTGGAAGTGTCTGAAGAGCTCAAATGACCCATAGGATCGATATATAAGTCGATAGGGAAACAAATCTTTTTACAACTTTTTCCAACAATGACTCAAAAACGATTTTTTAAGAAGAATTTAACGTAAATTGAATTTTTTTATGAACAAATTTTGGGGTTCAATTCTAGTTTTAATTAATATGGTTAGTTTACAATGTCGTTCTCATGATTCAGTAGTAAAATAGGAGACACATTTAAAAATTTTGTCACTTTTGTAAGCTCGTTTCTGATGAGACGAGCCATTCGTAGCATCCAAATTTTTTTCAGGATCAATGATTTTTTTCAAATTTATCAAAGGAAATAAATATTTAATCGAACAAGTTGTACTTTTTGGGCAATTGGCCATTGAAAACCAAGATTTTTCATATTTTACCGAAGGCCATCTCTTAAGGGGGTGGTCGAGGCAATATGGACCTTTTTAAACTGCACCTCAAGAATAAACGGAGAACAGTAGTAACTTCATTATACTTTGTATGCAAAGACAAAGTTCTGATGCATCTTTGAGATTAAAAAAAATATTTTCCATGTTTGGAATAGGCTGTCCAACCTCTAGAAAAGTGCCAAAAATTATTTTAAAATTTTTTGTCAGTCTTCTTGACCCAATTTTTACGATTTTTCACGAATGACCATTTTATTCACGTGGGAATCGACGTTTGGGCCCGGAATGTTTATTTTTCGTCTAGGTGGCGCTAAATCGCGAAAATGATCATTTTTTTTTAATTTTTTTACAGCATTCATGATCATTTTTGCGATTTAGCGCCACCTAAGAAAAAAATTAAAATTCCGGGCCCGAACGTCGATTCCCACGTGAATAAAATGGTCATTCGTGAAAAATCGTAAAAATTGGGTCATGGACGAAGGCTGACGAAAAATTTTAAGATTAATTTTTGGCACTTTTCTAGAGGTTGAACAGCCTATTCCAAACATTGAAAATATTTTTTTTTAATCTCAAAGAGTCATAAAAACCTTGTCTTTGCAAACAAAGTATAATAAAGTTACCACTGTTCTCCGTTTATTCTTGAGGCGCAGTTTCAAAAGGTCCAGATTGCCTCGACCACCCCCTTAAAAGAATTGCACTGGAAATTATGTAGAAAGGCCAAAAAAAATATTTATTTCAAAATTAATAATGATGCTCTCTTTTCATAATTTGATTTTTTAAACGACGAAAAAAAGTTTGGCAAAAGAAGCACTCTCAAAACTTAAGAGGGTGGTCAGGGCGAGTTTTTGTGAGAACGGTGTAAGACAATGATAATATTTTAAAATTTGTTCTAATTAATTCAGTAATTTTCAAAGTCGAAAAGGAAAAACAATTTTTACCCTGACCACCTCCTTAAGCTCAATCACGGGAATGCAATCGCTGAATTGTTAAACATCTACATTCAGAAAATTCTTGCAATATAGAATAAATTCAATTTTGACTCATAGACAGTTTGATAAGAGTTTGATAAGAATGACGTGGTTCTCACGAAATTAGTTTTAACGCCCTGTCAAAAATTTATCAAAAACATATGTAATTATATATATCAGCTAAATTGTTATTGTTGTGAAATTTCTTATCACAATTTGTCAAAAATTATATATCACGAATTTAAGAGGGTTATAGGAGCAAAATTCAAACTCATTGCTAGTTCCTTGAAAATGCTAAATAAATTATTGGATTACCGACCCTCAGAGTAGTTTTGATTCTGAGCATTTGATTGGTTTAATCTGACCAATGAAATCGGCCTATTTCGCAATCCAGGGTTTTGATTGGGTGCTAATTATCTTTGCGTTGTTTGCATCATTCGATATTCAGGCCTCTGTATTCTGGGTCGGTAATCCATGTAATATGACTTATATAATATGAGTCAAATAGTTTGAGACGGCGAAAATAAAGCGTTATTATTCCATCTTATAACTCAGGTGTAAATAATTCAAAACACGTGACTTTTTTGCGCGGCTCATCGCTGATATAATTTAAGAAAAATCATTGAACTCACATCTTTAACCTCCTCACCACCCAGAAACGAGAACTTCGCCTCACACCAAAAGCCTATCTAAAGGCACTTATTTGAGTGCTTATCCGGGAAAACTGGAAAAGATATCTCTTCACTTATTTATCACTGATTGCTATCAAGGATGAATTAAGTGAATAACACGTAACCATTTTAAATTTCGAAGTTTGTGAACTAGATAATTGCAAAGAAAAAAAATAGGTTCACTCCACCTTGTATTTCTTGAAAAACCATATATTTTTACAATGACTATAAGTTACAAATTAACAAGTGAAACTTCAGCTACGTATAACGGTGCTCAATTTGAAATTGATATCCCGATCGCTTACAAAACAATATTCATATCGCCGCGCGTCAAAATATTTGCAGTAAAATGTGAAAATATTGCTAATCAGCTGAAACTCAAAATCAGTACACCTTATGTTCTACATTTTGATCGATTTGTCTTTTTCGGCTTATTTGGGTTGAACATTGCCGTTCAATTCTTTTGAAGTGAAAGAATTATTCTTCGTATAGAGACTGCAGATAAAATAAACTTATATAAAGAATCCTCAAAAACTTTCTTAAAAACTGGCTTCCTCAGAATTTTGATATTATGTATCGTTTTCCCACAATTATTTTTTTAAGAAAATTTCGCGAAAATCTTAAAAAAAAGTAGGAAAAAATAACTTTCGAACGGCTAATCGTATAAAATTTTCGACAATATTTTTGGAAATAGATTGCAAACTCTATGACATATTTGTATTGAAGGTCTGTGACGATGGTATTTCTGCGCCGTTTTGGCTCCCGAAAATTTTTTTGCCTTCAGATAGTCAAATCGTGTGAGGGGGTTAATAGAGTTATTAGTGTACTTGAAGGGCCTCGGTGCATTTTGACAGATTTGCGTTTTTTCAATTTTTTTTGTCTTGATGGGAAACTTTTTGCCACTTCGAAATTTTCGAATAAAAAAATTTTCGAACACAAGTTGTCACTTTTCAGCTAACTTTGTTTAATCTGAATTTTTTCAGATTGATTATTTTTACTTTATAAATCGTCTTTTGAAAAAAAACTCCAAAAAAACGCGCGTTTGCTATCGAAGGCGTCTAAATTACAGCAAAATTTAATTTATTTCTTTTATTAATTAGGAACTTTAAAAAACAGTCCTGTCGATCATTTAAAATTTTTTTTATTTTAATTTCATACTATTTTTAAGTCAAAATCGAAAATTTAAATTTTTGAAAAAAGACGAAAAAACCCGAAAGTTTAGCACATCGAAAGAAATTTTTTTTCGTGAGTTAAAGCAAATAAATTTGAAATGGTCGACAAGTCGGCTTACCAATTAAGCGAGTCTTGGTGGTATAATTTTAATTCTGGATAAAAGAGGGCTTCGATGGATTACTCCCAAATCGTAGTTTTAATCAAAAAAAGGTATATTGAGAAGAATATATAAACCCAGTAAAACGTTTTTCATCAAGAGCCTATATCCGTATCTGTCAAAATGCACCGACCCCTTAAGGGAATGGTGGTTCCTACATTTTTAACAAATTAGAAAACCCTAAATGATATCGAGCTAAGAGAGACCAATCCGCTAACGATTGTATTTTTGCCGTGTCAAACTATTTGACTCATAAAGTTTACTCGTAATTGTAAGTATTTTAACTTTTTGGCCAAGCCGATGTTATCTTCAACATCATATAATGTATATGATATACAGTATTTTTCGAAAACTGAGATTAAATTCTTTCAAAAATTTTCGATTTTGATGGAAGGTACCGTTACTGGAAGACAAAAAACATACAAAATATCTCATTATGATTTCAAAGCTTTTTATTAACTCATTACTTATGAGTCATAAGCTGTTATTTATACTTTATTCTAAAGTACAGCAGGGTCCGGCGGATAGGTAAAGTCTTTTGTCGCTCAAACCCCATTCGAGTTCCCTATTAGCCGGACTTTCACCCATCCGCGCGGAAACGGCTGGAAGATACGCTCTGATTGGTCCAATTTTAAAAACCAAGGTCTATGATTTTATAAGCTTTAGTTAAAGGGTGGTCAGAGTGAGAATTAAGTACTGATTTTTGCTTCCATTTTAATCATAAAATGCAAACAGTGACGGTTTCTTGAAAACCTCAGAAACTACTTCTTTCGGATTATTGACTCACGCAGTAATTTGAATTATCTAAACGCTTCTCTAGACTGCATTTTATTGGATTTTATCTCGGGCCAAAATATATTAATAAAATCTTTACAGCCTGAGCTGTTTTTATTATTGGGCCATTTTTTTCTCCAGTCGGCTAGACCAGCGGTATTGACTGGAGGGAAAAAAATGGCCAAAAACAAAAGCTAAAATGGCCCAATTTTTTTGGGTTCTGCTTGGAACATTTGAAAAATCTTCTTATATTTGGATAAAATATTTTTAATTTAAATAATATTTAATCTATTATTAACTGAGCGAGAAATGAGTGGGAAAACTTTGAAAATTGTCGCGAGACAATTTCAACCAGAAAAACGTTATCTGAAGATGTTCAAACATAACACGGACTATATTGTAGGTTTTTTTGAAGAAAGCGAAATTTTATTTATAGATCTCCGTACCATGCGGAAAATTTAAATAGTTCTGGAAAAAACTATTTACCTTCACTTGTAATTTGGAGAAGCGTTGCCCGCTTTTGCGGTGATATATATCGACCAGACTGGAAATTAAATTGTGTCATGAACTACAAGACAAGGACTCATTGTGTAGACTGTGTGTCATGGCGCAACTTATAATCGAACACACCTAGGGCGGGTCTGACGAGTGCTCGTTTTTCCCCCATATAATCGTGCCCTTAAACAACCATAAATTTGGATGGGGGTCTTTAGGAGGTCCTTCTTCCCCCTAACGTGGCGAAGCCACATCGAACACACTTAGGGAGGGGGGTTTGGAGGGGGTTCCCCCCTGCCCATTATCACATACTCGTTGCCCTAAACAACCATGACACATTTGGGGACGACGGCCATGACAGGATATCTGGGTCAGATAGGGGTCTTTTCCCCTACGTGGGAGCGAAGCCGCACATCAACACACTTAGGGGGGTTTGGCGGGTTTCCCCCCCCATTAAATCGTGCCCTAACAACCATACAATTTGGGGTGGTTTACGCGATAGGTGGGTCTCCCCCTAACGTGGGCGAAAAGCCCAATCGAAACACACTAGGGGGTTGGGGGGTTGTCCCCCCCCCCCCCATATAATCGTTGCGCCTTAAATTCGCCCGCCCATTATATAAGTCGTGCCACTAAATTCCGTGCGGAAAATTTAAAATCTAGAGATTTAAATATTTACTTTCACTGTCGATTTGAAAAGGGTTGCCGCTTTTTGGGGTTTGAATACTATCGACCAGACTCCGAAATTAAATTCTGTGTCCCATGAATCACCACTACATAAGAAAATGGTTTTTTATTTATTGACTGTGGTTCTGTTCATGCATTAGATCGAACACACCTAGTGGGGGTTTCACCGCCAATAATCGTTTGCCCCTAAATTGCCACGGTCCTTTGATGACTGGTGAATTATATCGGAGCCAGACTGGAAATTAAATTTGTTTGTCCATGAATACACCACTACAAGAAATGAACCAATCGGTTGTTGTCTTATCCTTGTCTTAATTTTGATTATGTTTGTTTTTCATGCTATTAGACTCGTAGCTGATGTCATGCCGACTTATTTAATCGAACCACCACCTAGGAGTAGTTCTCTGGGCGGGCGGTTCTTCCCCCCAATAATCGTTTTGGCCCTTAATAGCGGGACATTAGCCTATGAATCTATATCCGACCAGACTGGACAATTAAATCTGTTTTGCGAATGAATACCACCACTAACAAAAGAAAATGGTCCTCTTCTATTTAGTTGTAACTGTTTGTCGTCTGTCATTGGCATTTATAAATCTAACACACCGAGGGGAAAGGCCTGCGTTTGGGGCGGTTTCCCGCATATAATCACGCTGCCCCTAAAACCTACGCAGGTTTTCCCCGATCGTCTTTGAATCTTGTAATATATACGACCCAGACTCGCGAATATTAAAGTGTGTCAATAATGAAATACACCACTACAAAGAAATGCGTGTAGAACTGTCGTGGAATCGTTGTATGACTTATAAGTCTAAACACACCCCTAGCGGCGGGTTTGGCGGCGGTTTCCCAATATATATCGTCGCCCTTAAATTGCGGCTTGCCATTGAAACGAACTTAATATCGAACCAGCATCGCGAAAATTAAACGTCTGTCATGAATACACCAAACTACAGAAATGTTGTCACGACTGTGTTGTTCATGCACTTAACACTTCTAACCACCTAGGGGTTCTTGGCGTGGCGTGGTCAGTAGGGTTTCTCCCCCATATAATCGTGCCCCTTAAATTCCGCAGGCTTTGATTATATCGACCCAGACTGGAAATTAAATTGTTCTTGAATACACCACTACAAGAAATGGTTTGTTATTAGACTGTGGTTGTCCATGCACTTATATGCACTTATATCTAACCACCCTAGGGGCGGTTCTGGGGGGGTCCCCCACTATAATCGTGCCCTAAATTGCGGTTGAATATATCCGACCAGACTGCGAAATTAAATTGTTGTCATGAATACATCCACTACAAAGAAGAAAAATGGCTTGTAGACTGGCGTGGTCATGCACTTCATAATTCGCAGCGAGAATATTGTTCCCAGACGATCCTCCTGGTTCTCAACTTGGATTTTCAAACGAAAGAAATCACAATAGCTATTCGTGAAAAAAGTTTGCCTTATGATAATTGCTTCGGAAATTATTTTAACAAAATGTGTGCAGATGTTTTGAGCAAATCAATGTACTAACATCGAGAATAAATAGAGAATTTAAAACGACAAATTATTGAATAGTTTTGTCATTCATAAAATTCTCAAATATGCCCTAATTGGCCTTCGGAAAACGCCTGTGATCTTTTTGCCTAGCGAAGTTTGGAAAAATAAACCCTATCTTTGCCTTCGTCCGTATCCGCCGTGCTATCCGCGGGAAAAGGTCTTTTTCGGCTCAAAACCTTCACCCATTAGCCGGATTTCACCTATCCGCCCTCACCTATCCGCCGGACCCTGCTGTAGTTAGGGTTAATTCCAGGAAAAAACGATTTTCTTAACCAGTAAGGCATCAAAAAAATTAAAAAGGCCAGTTTGTTGCATTTTTATTGTGATTCAAAAAACGGAAAAAAAATGTTCCAAGTTGACCCATAAAACCGAAAAAAGTGATTTTTTGGAGCAATGAACACTTTTTTGATCCCGCACAAAACGCCCTCATATTAATTTTGAGCCAAAAGTAAAAACCGAAGAGAGTTGTCCGCATCCGTTATATTTGATCTGTATAATTTGCACACCGTCAAACAGCAAAAGTCTACCAGTCAAATTGTTATAAATTAACATAGTTTTTATTTAAGAATTATGTTTTAACATTCTTTCAAAAGTATAAATTTGGTTTTAAAATGTCTGATTAGCTCTAGGAACTTCCGCTTGTTCAGAAATTGTATAAGTAAGATAAACTATTTATCACATAGTTTAACGTGCGGTTTTGTTAACTCAGTCCAAACCAAAGCAAAGAATTTACTAGTCATGAAACGACTCAGTGACTGCTTTTTGAAATATTTGGTTCTGTACCGTAACGGGGTACCAAGATCTCCTAAAATCTTCCAAATTGTATGGTTGTTTAGGAGGTATTATATGTGGACACGATTATATGGGAGGGAAACCCCCCAAACCCCCTAAGTGTGTTCAATGTGGGCTCCGCCCACGATGGGGGGATACTCCCCACACCCCCCCAAATTGAGGGAGAACCCCCAAACCCCCCAAATTGTATAAGTAGCATAAACTTTTCATCACATAGTTTAACGAGCGGTTTTGTTAACTCAGTCCAAACCAAAGCAAGGAATTTACTAGTCATGAAACGACTCAGTGACTGCTTTTTGAAATATTTGGTTCTGTACTGTAACGGGGTACCAAGATCTCCTAAAATCTTCCAAATTGTATGGTTGTTTAGGAGGTATTATATGTGGACACGATTATATGGGGGGGGAACCCCCCAAACCCCCCTAAGTGTGTTCAATGTGGGCTTCGCCCACGATGGGGGGATCCCCCCCACACCCCCCAAATTGGGGGAGAACCCCCAAACCCCCCAAATTGTATAAGTAGGATAAACTTTTTATCACAAAGTTTAACGAGCGGTTTTGTTAACTCAGTCCAAACCAAAGCAAGAAATTTACTAGTCATGAAACGACTCAGTGACTGTTTTTTGAAATATTTGGTTCTGTACCGTAACGGGGTACCAAGACCCCTTAAAATCCCCCAAATTTTATGGTTGTTAAGGAGGTATTATATGTGGACACGATTATATGGGGGGAACCCCCCACACCCCCCAAATTGTATAAGTAGGAGAAACTATTTATCACATAGTTTAACGTGCGGTTTTGTTAACTCAGTCCAAAACAAAGCAAAGAATTTACTAGTCATGACACGACTCAGTGACTGCTAGTCCTTTTAAAAATATTTGGTTCTGTATCGTGACATAAAATTTAACTCGTATGAGGTTTAATGGGGTCGCTGCAGATAAACACCATTTTCTGTCGTTGAAAAACGTTCTAATGAGTTCATATAAAATATGAAAAAATTAAAGTGACCATTCTCAACAATTTTTCTTCTAGCTTTCATCAAAAATAGACAAAATTTGAGATTATTTTGAAATTTTTTCCGAATTCTAAAATTCAAAGTCCAACTCAAAATTTTTCAAAAAAGCGAAATTTTGAAAATTCAAAAGGTAAAAAGTTAGTCAAATTTTTTCACATTATTTTGAAGGTAAATCCCTTTATCAAACTTTTGTTAATATCCCGGCCCTGGTGAGCAAATGTCGTGTGTTTTAAGTAGTAGGGCCGGGATATTTACAATAGTGTGATAACGGGATATTGAGCAAAAAAACTTTAAATTTGATTTTGAATTTTCGAATTCTTAAAAACTTGAAGAAAAATCATTCATAATTGTCACTTTCACCTTTTCCATACGTTGCCACATATTTTTGAATAGCTCTTTAAAAACTTATTTTTTTGTGTCATTTTTTTTCAAAGAATTAAATAACATTTTTTGTCATTTTTGTCTGAAAGATTTCGAAAATTATCTACATTTCAGTTCCAAATTTCTTGACTATTTTTTCCTTAGTGCGGCCTTGATAATGCCGCTTCATTGATAATTCCTATTCACACTTTTGTTAATATTCCGGCCCTGATTAGGAATCGTAGTGTGTGTTTTAAGTAGTAGGGCCGGGAAATTAACAAATGTGTGAATATGAGATAAGGAATTCCCACTTAATTTTTAAATATTATTGTTTTAGTTAAATTTAGATATTTTCACCAATAGATGTCATAAATTATTAAAATAGAAACATTTCTCAAAAACACTTTTTTGTGTATTAGTAACCTTTCAAAAACGCTGGCCAGGAGTTAAAATTTTCGAACGGCTTGCTCCGATACGACCACTAGTAATAATTATAAATATTTCTAGTCACAACCGTTTATGTCGACATACGCGACAGGCAACGGTATAGAATGGAACCGGCTGACTATTATTTTGTGGATCGAGCATTTGCAATTTCAATTTAAATCGTCGAGGTTAAGCATCTTCATTTCTTCAAAATCTTTACCCTTGGATAGAAAAGCATGTTTACTAGCTGGGACACGATTAGGTATGGGGGGAGAGACCCAACGCCCCTATAGTGTGATTCAATGTGGGCTTCGCCCGATGGGGGTGATTCCCCCACCCCCGCAATTGGGGGAGACCCCAACCCCCAATTTGTACTAGGTAGGATAGTATTTATCACTAGGTTTTACGTGCGGTTTTACAACGGTTAGTCGAATCGCGAGGATGCCGCTAGGAAATAATGAACCTCGCTGATCTATTTTTTATTGTCAGCATGGCAATTTCATTAAATGTCGGGTTAGCATTCATTCTTCCAAAATCTTTACCCCTTGGAGAAAAAGTCAGTACTTGATATCGTGGACCGATACTATCAGGGGTGGGGGGAGGGGGGGGGGGGGGGGGGGGGGGGGGGGGGGGGGGGGGGGGGGGGGGGGGGGGGGGGGGGGGGGGGGGGGGGGGGGGGGGGGGGGGGGGGGGGGGGGGGGGGTACCCCCAAAGCCCCCTAAGTGTGATTCATGTGGCTTCGCTCGATGGGGCGATACCCCCACACCCCCCAATTTGGGGGAGAACCCAACCCCCATTAGTAATACGTAGGATAAGTGATTTTATCACATGAGTTTAACGTGCCGCGTTTTTCTACAACAGTTATCGATACGCGACCGCCACGGATATGAGATGACCTTCGCTTACTTTATTTTGATCAGCATTGATGCTTTCAATAAAATGGTCAGGGTTGTAGCATTCATCTTCTAAAATCTTTAACCCTCTGGGGAAAGATGATCTAGATTTATATGTGGACACGATTGTATGGGGGGCCAAACCCCTAAGTGTGTTCATGTGGGCTTCGCCACGGATGGGGGGATACCCACCTCACTCCCCCTCAAAATGTGGGGAGAACCCCCCCAAACCCCCAATTTATAAGATAGGATAAGTATTTATCACATGCTTTAGAACGTGCGGTTTTTACAACGTTATCGAAATTACCGCGACAGGCACGGGAGGTATAGAAGAGCCCTCGCTGGACTATTATTTTGGTTCAGCATGCAATTTTCAATTAAAATGTCTGGGTTAAGCAATTATTCTTTCCAGAAATCGCTTTTAACCCTTGCTGAGAAAAAAGATAGTATTTTATATGTTGGGACACGGTTATATGGGGGGGAAACCCCCCAAACCCCGTAAGTGGTGTTCATAATTGTGGGCTTTCGCCATCGATGGGGGGGATTTACCCTCCCCACACCCGCCCTCAAATAGAGGGAGAACCCCCAAACCCCCCAAATTGTATAAGTGGGATAAGTATTTATCACATAGTTTAACGTGCGGTTTTACAACGTTATCGAATACGCGACACGCTTGGATATAGAATGAACCTCGCTGACTATTATTTTGATCAGCATGCAATTTCAATTAAAATGTCTGGGTTAAGCAATTCATTCTTCAAAAATCTTTAACCCTTGGAGAAAAAGATCAGTATTATAGGTGGACACGATTATATGGGGGGAGACCCCCCGAACCCCCCTAAGTGTGTTCAATGTGGGCTTCGCCCACGATGGGGGGATACTATTGCGGGACCTATCTACATCTTTCATCAAAATTTATCAATTTTTCGAAAAGCGATTTTTGAAAAACCGAGAACAAATTTGGAAAAAAACTTTCTTGCGGCTCTCCACGAACTCATCCACTACACCTTCATGTAGGTTTTGGATCTGTTTATTTTAAATCCAGGAGGGAAATACATTTTGAGAAAGACCCCTTAAAAAGGGTCAGAATACATATTTTTGATAATACTGAAGCTAAATTAATAAACTTTCGAAAAAAACCTTTATTGCGGGTCTGCTCACGTTTTTTCCGGTTAATTTGAGCTATAAATAATTGTTATACCTTAAAATTCAGGAAAAAGATACATTTTTGAAAAAACATTCTATCAGTTTTGTAAGCTCGTTTCTGGTTGGACGAGCCATCTGTTACACTTCAATTTATTTTGAGATGAAGGTTTTTGTTCAAATATACTTAGAGAAGGTCTTATTCGGTCGAACAATGTGTACTGCTCCGGCAATTGGTCATTGGAGACCGCACTAAATTCTTGACGACGATCCCCTGAAGCCCATCTTTGGCCAATCGTAGAAACTTTAACTTGAAATACATAATGAAAATCGGAAATTCAAATTGAAAATAATACAACGAGGTTTTTTTTAAGTGATAAGTAGGATGCGCAGCGAGTAATTTTTTTTAACTATTCAAAACAATGAAAAAACGGAACAAAATATTGAGCAGAATAACTAGGGAGCGAACTGGGTCAAAATTTAAGTGTTGAAATAGCGTATACATAAAAACAGAAAATAACTGGATTTAAATAAAGAAAACAAATATCTTTTCTTCTTTTTTTTTACCGGTGAAATTACAGGTTTTTATTTCAAATTGCTGGTCACATATCGTGCAAAAGTACGCGTAGCATATTGACGATATTATTCGTGATCCTTCGGACGAGGAAGCCTATAATTTTCAATGATCTACATTTTCCCGCCTAATTTTTAGGAGAAAAACTGTTTAGAATGTCACTCGACTTGAAAACCCGCTTGAGAAACGTGTACCAGTGTTTGGTCATCGGCTCCGAAGACTTCAGCCCCATGGACCTCATATTTGCACACGCTCCAAGTGTGCAAAAACAATTGTGCAACATTCTAGATCAAGGGCACACAGTTTTAATCTCACAGGTTAGTCAACAATATTATTTGACTGGTATAGTACAGTAGTATGACTTTAATAGGACAGTCCGAATCTCAAACACCGTCCTATTAAAGATACTACAAATTTTTTGTCTAAGTTGCCTGTACTATTAAAGTCATACTACTGTAACTTATTAAGTATGTTGAAATGTGGCGTCCAACGTAGATATGAACTCTGACAATCAACAAAGGGCGCGAGGATATTGAAACATCCATACATTCTGAAGAAAACCATGGAACACAAATGATCCTACCTCAGAAACCAACACCTCCGCACATTCTGATTCATCTGATTCGGATCATAGTCTTATCATAGACGACCTTATCAAACCCCTGCCTAGGAATATATTGTATGGTTGTTTAGAGGTATAATATTGTGGACACGATAATATGGGGGGAACCCCCAAACCCCTAAGTGTGTGTTCAAGTGGGCTTTCGCCACGATGGGGGATACCCCCACACCCCCCAAATTGGGAGAACCCCCAACCCCCAAATTGTATAAGTAAACTATGTGGATCAACAAAGGGCGCGAGGATATTGAAACATCCATAACATTCTGAAGAAAACATGAACACAAATGATCCTACCTCAGAAACCAACACTCGCCCATTCCGATTCATCTGATTCGGATCATAGTCTTATCATAGACGACCTTATAAACCCTCCTAGGATATAATTGTATGGTTGTTTAGGAGTATTATATGTGGACACGATATATGGGGCGAACCCCCAAAACCCCCTAAGTGTGTCAATGTGGGCTTCGCCCACGATGGGGGATTACCCCCCACACCCCCAAATTGGGGAGAACCCCAAAACCCCCCAAATTGTATAAGTAAACTATGTGATCAACAAAGGGCGCGAGGGAATTGAAACATCATACATTCTGAAGAAACCATGGAACACAAAATGATTCCTACTCAGAAACCAACACTCGCACCATTCGATTCATCTGATCGGATCATAGTCTTATCATAGACGACCTTATCAACCCCTCCTAGGAAAATTGTATGGTTGTTTAGGAGGTATTATATGTGGACACGATTATATGGGGGGGAAACCCCCAAACCCCGCCCTAAGTGTGTTCAATGTGGGCTTTGCCCACGATGGGGGGATACCCCCCACACCCCCCCCAAATTGGGGGAGAACCCCCAAACCTCCCCAAATTGTATAAGTAAACTATGTGATCAACAAAGGGCGCGAGGATATTGAAAGATTCATACATTCTGAAGAAAACCATGGAACACAAAATGATTCTACTTCAGAAACCAACACTTCGCACCATTCCGATTCATCTGATTCGGATCATAGTCTTATCATAGACGACCTTATCAAACCCCTCCTAGGATATATTGTATGGTTGTTTAGGAGGTATTATATGTGGACACGATTATATGGGGGGAAACCCCCTAAACCCCCCCTAAGTGTGTTCAATGTGGGCTTCGATCATCTGATTCGGATCATAGTCTTATCATAGACGACCTTATCAAAAATAAATCTTCGAACAATAATCAAGAAACCGAGTCCGAAATTTTGGGTGAAGAAATTTCTTCACCGCCACCGAAAAAACATTGACCATCAGGACAAGATGTTCAGATATATGACAGTTCTAAAGTTTCGTTTCGGTGTGATCTATGCGGTGATCAAGAACTCATGCACAGAAAAAACTTTTCCCTTTTAATACAGGGTATAAGACCTCATCTTCAAAGTTCAAAATGTTTCGGCAGATTTATTACCCTATTTATTAACGATAACCAGGCCAGCGAGCCTGTTGATTTCGAGGGTGAAGAGCGTATTAATAATTTGAAGCCAGTGTATGATCATAATATTCATCGTTATGAAGAATTAAACGAAACGATGATATTCGTCATAAAAAAAACTTCCGACGAAGTTTGATCATACATAAAGCATAAAATGAACACGCATACGTTTCACTATAAATTCATATCTTTTTGCTTACACGCTTACGCATTTTTTGTCAGCAGCATTCCCTGTACTTTAAAACGGCAATATAACTTTTTTGCAATTAAAAAATTGATTTGTTTTACAACGTTTCGAATATATTTTTCCAAATTTCTCAATTTTTTTGGGTTTGCCTCATATTTTTTCACACCAAATTTTTTTCGCATTTTTAATCATCTCTGCTTTCTGCATTAACGACTCCCGGAAGTCAAAAAAAATCATATTTATATATATTCATTTTTGTTTATTTGCTAACGTTTTCGATAATCTATATCATTTTCAGGCAAAATTTTTTACAACTTAATTTTAACCACAGAAATAACACAAAAGTTAAGTTTAACTAAATCTAGAAATTCAAATATTTTTGATGCAACTTTTTCGGGCTAAAAAGAATAAAAAATTGTAAGCCCTTTTTCAAAAAAATTTGAAATATTTCTGGGTATTGGTTTGAATGTTCAATTTTGGTCTAAACATTCGTATATAATAAGCTTCAGATTTGACACGGTCAAACCAATTCCTNCCATTTTCATCTTTATCCTTGAAAAATTCGCCTGGATTTTTATAAATAATTTTGAGTATTTCTGAGATGACTCTATTTGTATTAATTGATGTGTACAGACTTGTAGCGTCGAAAGTTACAATTTCATGTAAATTATTGTCAAATTTATCGATATCCTTCAAAAAACGTTCCTTGAAAGTTTTGGGACCCTCTACTAAAAAACTAAAAAACTTTATATATATATGATGATTTTTGATCAAACCCGGGGTACATAAAAATTCATTGTAAAATGAAACAGATGCTTTTTTTCATTGCCACAAACCTTTAGCCCATACATTTTTTTTGCAACACTTATGAAATAAAAAAACAATTCTCGATATATAAAATCTTACTTAATTTTTTATGCGCAGTGAATAAAATTAGCAGTGAAATTTATTAAAAGATGAGTACCAGTGTGAATGACAGGTTTTTTAAGTGCCTCAAAAAAACATTCATTCACACTGGTACTCATCCGAAATTTTTGTTTAATATGACCTTGAATATTTTCCGAAATTATCGAACATGTTTTTTTTTCAAAAAATTTTTTAGAGCTAGCAGTTTATCGCATTTTTTGGAAAATCTTGTGATTAATGTTTGGTTTGTTTTTTAATCTAGAATTCTCGAATGTGAGAATCGAAATAGTTTTCAAATTGTACTCTCTAAGATACCTAGAAACCATAACAATTCGGAGTAATCTTTAAACCAGTAACCAAAAAGTACATTATAGGTAGGGTGCGCAGCGGTCAAAATTATAAGTTATAAACGTAAAAATGAAACAAAAACTGAAAAAAAAATCTTGCTTGGAATCCTTGTTTTTGGTGGAGATAACCCCCGGAACGCAACATTTTTTTTATCAACGGGTCTAGTTTAGTCTGTAGGGTTCCCGCGGCGAACCCTAGTTATAGCCTATACTTTGTAGGGTTTTCTTGATTATAAGCATAAATTCAAAAACATCTGTTTTACTGTACCAGTTAGTGAAAGATTGACTGACCTTAATAAAGTGTATCAGTTAGGGCGTTGTTATCAATTAGGGGTGTACCAGATAGAAAACGAGGACTGTTATCAATTCTTTGAGGACAAAAAAGCATAATTATAATTTATTGTGTATAACCTTTTCTTGAAAAGTATTAATTTTTGATCGAAAAAAGTCGATCCGATCTAATTTGATACGATCCGATCAAATTCTGCCGACCCATAAAAAATATAATTAAAATTACGAATAAATTTGTAATTTATTTCAAGTTGATATTTCGCCATTTTTTGGCATCATCAGGACTACACTGTATGAGTACTGGGTACAAAGTTAAAACAGAATATTGAATCTTTAAAATATAATTTTTTAAATAAAAAACATTATTATATCTTGGAATATAGTCAGGNTCAAAATGCACCGACCCCTTAAATGAGAAACCGTTTTACCAATGAAGATTGCGTAGAACCCCCCCCCAAATTGTAAGGTTGTTTTGGGCACGATTATATGGGGGGGAAACCCCCAAACCCCCCTAAGATTGCGATCTTACAATTCTTGAAATGCAACTCATTAAATAATTTACATCATGTAGTTCAAATAAAACTTTTCATGTTGTTGGTNACTGTTATCAATTCTTTGAGGACAAAAAAGCATAATTATAATTTATTGTGTATAACCTTTTCTTGAAAAGTATTAATTTTTGATCGAAAAAAGTCGATCCGATCTAATTTGATACGATCCGATCAAATTCTGCCGACCCATAAAAAATATAATTAAAATTACGAATAAATTTGTAATTTATTTCAAGTTGATATTTCGCCATTTTTTGGCATCATCAGGACTACACTGTATGAGTACTGGGTACAAAGTTAAAACAGAATATTGAATCTTTAAAATATAATTTTTTAAATAAAAAACATTATTATATCTTGGAATATAGTCAGGTAAAAATATTTTAAATATTTATATTCTGTTTTAACTTTGTAATCCTGATCAGGCTAGGAGAAGGGAACGTTGCCCAGACTTTTTCCTTCCCTTCCTAGCTGTTGCTTCCCCTCTTCTCCTCCTTCCCCTTGAAAATTGTTTAGACTTTCATATCACCTTAACTTATATTTTTTCACAAATGATTACAAAATTTTAATTTTTCCTGCAAATAAATATACCACGTGATATTTAAGTGAGTTGAATATCTAAAAAACTATTTTGAAAATATTCGAACCTAATTGTATGGTTGTTTAGGGCACGATTATATGGGGGGGAAACCCCCC
>SCLH01000326.1:343486-373138 GCA_004367855.1 Oikopleura vanhoeffeni | reverse complement strand
TTTCATTCAGACCAATTTGGGTACGCTAAGCACGCCCGTGCTTTCCGTACCCAAATTGACCTAAATAAAACAAAATAATGCAGACCAATGTGTGTACGGAAAGCACGGGCGTGCTTTCCGTTCCCACCTAAGCAAAGTATAGTGAGGACAAAAAAAGTCGATTGGCCAATTTGGGTACGAAAAGCACGACCCCGAAAAATGTGGTTGTCCAAAAATTTTCGTATTTTGAAAAAAAAAAGTTTGTAACGAAAATTTATATTTTGCAAGAAAAATAACTATGGAATTGTTTTTTTTAGAATTGAAACATTTCGTTTATTTGAACACAACTTGTAGTCCTTATTTTGGTTTGGGCACTTTTCAAATCAAAATATTTTAAAAAGTCGACCAAAAATGGATAAGCCCTAAAAATAGGCGTTGCCCTTTTTACATGTTGAAAAGGATGTTCCTTCTAAAATGCGTCATTCATACCATTGCGGTTCACGTCATGACGCGTCAGCTGCAAGTCCAAGAATTTCATCAGTAGAATAATACTCAGGAGATTTTGTGACATTGGATCAACGGACCTCAGAGTACAAATCCTAACTATTTGAAAAATGCGAAATCTGAGCATTTGATTGGTTGATCCTTTCTTAATCTGGCCAATGAAATCGGCCTATTCCTCAATCAACAGTTTTGATTGGGTGCTAATATCTAGCGTTGTTTGTATCATTCAAATAGTTAGGATTTGTACTCTGAGATCCGTTGATCCATAATATGGATTGTGAGAAAAAAATCACAATATATATGGATTCCATATATATTGTGATTTTTTTCTCATAATGGACAATTATTAATTGTAGAGAAAGTTTAATATTTAAAATTATTATTTAACCGTAATTCAGTCAGATTGTTGTTACTTTCTGACAAATTTCATGAAAATGATAATGTATCGGCATAAAAACAATGTTTCCAAAACATTTCCATTATTTTTAGCCGGATTAAGGCGTAAAAATGATCAGTAAATTAGGTTGTCGGATTAGTATTAATTATGGTACGAAATTAGCAAACCCAATGTATTTTTGATGAGATTTAAACATATTTTTCATTTCAAAATTCTACATATTATTTCAAAATTCTAAAAAAAAATTTTAAATTCTAAAAAATTTCCCATAGAGCAAATTTTCGACCAAAATTATTTGGCTTCAAATAAAACTATTCAAATAAGATTATATCTCATTAAATCAAAGATCGAAAAATGACCATATCAAAAAAGGTCAAATATTTTCACGTTAAATTTTTTAAAAAATATGCACTTCTGATTCCCGCGAATTAATCAGGAAAATTTTCATTAACCAAAGTTGTAAAATTAAAAAAAATTTCACCGATTTTTTCAATTTATTCCACATGAATACTAAATTTTGATCATAAAAATATTTATTAAATTATCCGATCACATCTGGAGGATACTAAACTTAATTTTCTTCTAATCAAAGTTTTAAAAACTTTAAGAAAAATTCCTTACAAATAATGCATACAAATAATTCAAACATATTATATACAGTATAAACATACTAGACTTTACTAGTATTTTTCTTGATAAGTTTATTCTGAGAGAAAATATTTTTTTGTCAATGTTTGCATATTCGGTCGTTCTCCCCAGGTCACAGCGTGTCATTTAGATACGTGGTGATCTGAAGCAGTTCTAAAAAACTTGATAAAAAGGTAAAATTTGACAGAAAATATAAAAACGCTAACTTTTAACAAAAATTTTGGAGTATTTTTTGAAGAAATTAATTTTCGGTACTCGAAAATCTTAAATTATAAAAATTTTACTTTTCATTTTACTATATTTTTGAAATTAGCGCAGTATTTTGCGTTGGTTTTCAATTATTCGTTAAAATTTTGTTTATTTCGAAAAAATATATGAACTATTTTGTTCCCGAATTGTTCCCATTCTATTGAGCATCAAATTGAGTGTTAAATCAGACAACTTCTATTTGTCTCTTTCTAGAAAATATTTTCAATTTACACGAAATGTTGTACACTTTATAATAATTCGTAAAAAATAACTTGTAGGAACAAATATATGGTTGGTCTGATTTGCTACGCTTTTTTCAGGTTGAAATTTTTACATTTTTGGTTCTTAATTTCATGTAATCGGATAAACCGCGCGCACTGATGATACAATTAAATCAGCATGTAAATAATAAACCAAACAATAAGTAGCCTAATTTATGTTGACAAAAATGCTGGACTTTGTTAAACATACTTTTCTTGGTCAGTTTTTAACGAAAAATTCAATTTTGCTATTTAAATTTCATTTTTAAACATTTTAATGTAATATGCTGATTTTGTTTAAAACTTAAAAGATAGACTTTAAAATCGAATAGCAAATTTTGATTAGTCGCAATCGATTTCTCGGGGCCTATTCAAAAAAAAATTGTATTCGTTTGTTTAATTAATCTAAATAGTGAAGATAATTTTGAATGAAATCCAGCACCCAGTACCCTCTTAATGAATGACAATATATAAGAATCATAATTATTCTCAATATGGCCAAATTAGCTATACCGTATAGCCTATACGCATAAGATAATTAATTAATCGATGCCAAATTTGGTATTAATACACATAATGAACTTTTTCCACGTTTTAATATAATTTAATAAATATGAAGTGAGAAATCTAGACCAAAGTTCATCACTGTAAAAACTGTTTCTCTCCTGAAAAGAACTGACAACAAAATGCATCACTAATAACCTGTAAAATGCCACCTTTTAAATAGTCAAAACTTTACAGTAAATATTTAATTTCCAAATAATAATTTTACTCAGAGGTTACGCAGAATGTTTATGAAATACCAAATGTTGGCATTTCAAAGCTTCGTTTTTGCAAAGCCCACATCGAACACACCTAGGGGGGTTTGGGAGGTTTTCCCCCATATAATCGTGCCCTAAACAACCATACAATTTGGGGGGTTTTAGGGGGTCTCCCCCTAACGTGGGCGAAGCCCACATCGAACACACCTAGGGGGGTTTGGGGGGTTTCCCCCCCATATAATCGTGCCCTAAACAACCATACAATTTGAGGGGGGGNGGGGGGGTTTTAGGGGGTCTTCAAAAGAACTGACAACAAAATGCATCACTAATAACCTGTAAAATGCCACCTTTTAAATAGTCAAAACTTTACAGTAAATATTTAATTTTCAAATAATAGTTTTACTCAGAGGTTACGCAGAATGTTTATGAAATACCAAATGTTGGCATTTCAAAGCCTCGTTTTTGAAAAACCTAAACTTTCTCATTTTTGTCTGTGAGTTGTAAATTAAATGCTAAATGCTTAGTTTATATCTGTGTAAAAACCGAAGAATTATTTTTTAGTAAATAATGAGTCGAAAAAATGTGTTTTTTCACAAAACAATTTGTTTACATATTATATATATTGTGTATATTATATACAGTGGGTGAGACCAATGGGCAACAGCGACCAATGGGCAACAGTGAGGCCAATGGGCAACACTTTTTCGAAAAGCACGTGTGTTGCCCATTGGTCTCACCCACTGTATANGTTATTACGACCAAATGTTGGCATTTCAAAGCCTCGTTTTTGAAAAACCTAAACTTTCTCATTTTTGTCTGTGAGTTGTAAATTAAATGCTAAATGCTTAGTTTATATCTGTGTAAAAAACGAAGAATTATTTTTTAGTAAATAATGAGTCGAAAAAATGTGTTTTTTCACAAAACAATTTGTTTACATATTATATATATTGTGTATATTATATATAGTATATGGATCACCGGACCTCAGAGTACAAATCCTAACCTGACCAATGAAATCGGCCTATTCCGCAATCAAGGGTTTTGATTGGGTGCTAATATCTTGCGTTGTTTGTATCATTCAAATATTAAGGATTTGTACCCTGAGGTCCGGAAATCCATATATATTACTTAGTATATATATATTTTAAATGTATTAAAACAACTAAAAATTGAGTTTTTTAACGAAACAATGTGTTTACATATTATATATATTATGTATATTATATATAGTATATATATTATATATATATTTTAAATGTATTAAAACAACGATTCAAGACTTCAAAGATTTTCTACAGCTTCTGAAGGTGGTGCAAATGTCTTCTCTTTATCATATTTCAAACGGTTAGTCTGGTAAACCCAAAACGTGATATCTAACTACAATTTTAGCGATGCCTTTATGGCCCAATCGCCACAATTATACAAGCAAATGGCCATTGCAGCTGATTTCAAAAAACTTTTCAGAAGTGGACCAGTTTTCAGAGCTGAAGATTCAAATACTCATCGACATTTGTGCTAGTTTGTTTGGCTCGATATATCGATTACGCGACTTCCTGGTCCAAAATTTTAAAATAATTCGCCTTTTGAAAACAACTCATTCGATTACATGTTTAGATAGCTCAGACTGAGCTCAAATATCTTGTGAGTAATAAAAAACAAAAATTGGTTCAAATTCAACCATTGCTTAAAATTTTTTGGGAAAAACTAATAATTAGAAAATTTCAGAAATCTCAGAAAAATGGATAAAATAAATTGGTCCGATAGACCAATTTTTTATTTTATTATAAGCAAGAGAAGAATTGTGCTAAGTTTGAGCTATCTAAGAATATAATCGGATGAGTTGTTTTCAAAAGCCGAATTATTTAAAAATTTTGGCCAAAAATCTAGCAAATAACGACCAGGCAGTCGCGTAATCGATATATTGAGATGGCATTCAAGTTAATATATTTATGAGCGCAACTACTGCACTTGATTCATGTCAGTATAATGGTAAAAGTACGTAGTAAAAATGCTATGCAGGGTTTTCAGGTAAAGGGGATGCTAGCTGTTTTTGTTATGTTCAGCATTAATTATCAGACAAGATGAACATTATCCTACATGTAGATAATGTCCATCTAATCAGCTATTGAATAATAGGTTTTATTCGACATTCAAATTTCTCATTGAATATCTTAAATCGTCTAAATTTGAATTAAAAATTATGGTGCCTATAAAAAATATAAACATTTTTTAAGGTATCATTATCATGACGTTATCAGAGAAATTGGAGACACTTTTATTGGTATTTTCAAGGGATTACGTGAAGAATATGCTCAGGAAATTGCCACATGTTTCGAACAATACCCACGACATGAATTTACGTTCTTGGAACCATCATTAGTTCTAGAATTCCCAGAAGCTCTTAAAATGTTGAGGGAAAACGGTATCGAAATTGGAAAAGAAGGTGAATTTCATATAACCTCGCCTGAAAGTTTTTGCGATCTCTTACCGTATTTAATAAGAACATTATACTCTGAAATGGTGAGGATGCGCAGCGGAAAATTTCTTAGTTATAAACTAAAAATATCATTGTCAAATGAAAAAAATAATCTAGAGCAGAATACCGGTTATTGATTTAAAATACCGGTAGCGCCGAATAACACGGATTAATTTGATAATTATTAATGTATTTTGTTATATAATTTTCTATAATTTTTTCTATATATTATTTTCATTTTTTATCAGTAAACCAAGTATTTATTAACCAAATATTAAGCATTTAAATGGCCTTTTTTTTACAATTTTTTTTTTATTTCATCAATTAATCGATTATTTATTAAAAATACATAAATTATTTATATTTTATCATTTGAGCTACATGAGTACATTGAGCTATCACTTTCAATTAAAATGCAGCATAATCTCATACGATATGCTTTTCACAGTATGATTCTTTTTTCACCATCAGCACGTCAAATAGGGCCAAAAATAACAATTTTCTTAAAATATAATAATGCGTAGGCGGTTGGTAGGAATATTTAATCAATGATAAAATAAGCCTTTGGATTGGTCGAAAAACATGAAAATGTGTAGGCGTGAGAATGCAATTAAACCAATAAATAAAAACGGTTTTATGATTATTCGATGTTTGGGCAATTCAGGCAGGATCATTGGAATTTTTTTTCTCAGTTTCAATCTGTAGAAAAGAATGTTACAATTTTCTTCGTTTCATTAAAAATATTTAAAATCATGTTTTTTAAAGTTCCGTATTTTAAGATGTCACCATTGTGAAATTAACAGTTCTTCTCGAGTACTTCACAATATTAGGGATGTCTATGAATTAATTTTTTATAAAAATTTTTTTAAAACTTTGAAAATTTTAAAGTTTCTCAAGGATTAACGTTTTTCGATTTTTACTACTTTCTTTAAATATGTTAGTTAGCTAACCCCCACCTGCACGAGAGTGTTTCAGAACACACATAGTTAGGGAGCGCACCGGTAAAACTAACGAGAGAACTACAGTAGTTGATACAAATTCTTTGACCTCACGTTGACCTAGAAAAAACGATTCCGGACACAAAATTTTTTTTTTGGCTATCTAGTGGTCAGAAACTGACTTTTTANTTTTCATCTTTTTTTTATTATTCAGCTTTAAACCAATTATATATATTAACCAAATATTAAGCATTTATTTTAAATGGGCCTTTTTTTTTTTACAAATTTTTTTTATTTCATCAATTAATCGATATTTTATTAAAAATACATAAATTAAAATTATCATATTGAGCTACATGAGTACATTTAGCTATCACTGTTCAATTAAAATGCAGCATAACTCAATACGATATGGCTTTTCACAGTATGATGTCTTTTTTCTTCACCATCAAACACGTAAATAGGGCCAAAAATAACAATTTTCTTAAATATAATAATGCGTAGGCGTGTGGTAGGACTATTTAATCAATGATATAAAATAAGCCTTTGGATTGGTCGAAAAACATTGAAAATGTGTAGGCGTGAGAAATGCAATTTAAACCAATAAATAAAACGGTTTTATGATTATTCGATAAGTTTGGGCATCAGCAGGAGATCATTGGAATTTTTTTTCTCAGTTTCCTCGTTAGAAAAAGAATGTTACAATTTTCTTCTTTTCAATTAAAATATTTAAAATCGATGTTTTTTAAAGTTCCGTATTTTAAGATGTCACCATTGTGAAATTAACAGTTCTTCTCGAGTATTCACCAAATATTAGGTTATGTCCTATGCAATTAATTTTTTATAATTTTTTTAAACTTTGGAAAAATTTTAAAGTTTCTCAAGGATTAACGTTTTTCGATTTTACTACTTTCGTTAAATATGTTAGTTAGCTAACCCCCACCTGCACGAGAGTGTTTCAGAACACACCATAGTTAGGGGAGCGCACCGGTTTAAAAATAACGGAGAACTACAGTAGTTGATTACAAATCTTTGAAACCTACGTTGACCTAGAAAAACGATTCCGGACACAAAATTTTTTTTGGCTATCTAGTGGTCGAGGAAATGACTTTTTATAACGCCAATTTGGGCAGCCTTACTTCGATTTTGAGCATACAAAACTCTATTAACTTTGATTTTTTCAGAATAAGGGCCGTTTGTCACAATAAAATTTGTGCTACCTTGTAGATTCATTACCTTGTTCCAGTACTGTTTTAACTGCATTAAACAAAAAATTGCAACCAAATAATGCATTTCCGGTCTGATGAAAAATTTCTAGAACTCACCAAAATTCTTGAAATTAAAAATTAAGGGGAGCTATCGGGGGTCTGTTCCGATATTTGTTCAACAAATTTTATCGTAAAACATTGTTCTTTGGATTAAATAACAAAAATTTTAGGGTGATTTTCCGAAAGCAAAATGCCACAACTCAATAGGGTTTTTGTCTCAGTCGTGAAATTATAATCTTATAAGTAACTTCACTAGTTTTCCCGTGACAATCATTCAAAGTTGCACCACGAAAGTGACTATTGTGCCTGAGGGGGTTTCATTACTTTTTTGTATGAGTGGGTTAACAATTTCTGGCCACCCTACCAAATATTGCCAAATATTTTTACGGTTGTGAAATTGTGGTATTTATAGCTAGTACCCTCAGCGTAGTATAACTTTTGACCTAACATTTGAGTCCATAAACTCCAAAATTCTCCTTGAAATAATGGGCACTTGAGATTCCAAGAGTGAGTTTTCAGATACTGCAGGAACTAAAGCTAATCCATAATACGTTTTGAAATTTAAACGTCAAATTAACAGAGCGCTGATTTTAAATAAATGAACAGTTTTGAAATAACATTTTTTAACTAGAATGTGGATACAGTTCTAGCTCTCTCACTGGTACAATTTTAAGGAGGTGGTCAATTTTTCTTCAACTTGTACCAGTTTTTGTACAATCAACTAGGGGCGCGGAGACGTTTGTTACAATATTAAAGTTATATTTTCCTATCATTTTGAAGGCATACTATAGGCATACTATAGGCATAGCCAATCAGCGACGCACATTCTGTCCACGGTTGTAGCGGTGTCCTCCGAGTTGATTTAAGATGTTTTTAAACTTCTGATTATATTTATGAGAGTTCAAGAGCTAAATTACAAAAACAAATATTTTTATATGTTTTCATAGATTTGCCTCGAATTATTATGGTTTCTAAAATATGAAAATAGAGAAAGTTGAAATTTTATTTTTGAATTTTATATTTTGAATTCTAGATTAAAAAAAAGGCAAGTTCAACTACAATCAATTCGGGCACCGTTTCAGCGTGGATTCTAATTGAAGGCTCTGATTGGCTGTCCCATCAAATTGATAGGAAAAGATGAAAAATTGTTTCCGACAAAAGTCGAGGAACGCCTCGAGTTGATTGTACAATACTGATACATTGTTTTAGATAGCTGCCTCAGTTTAATCAGCTGAGAATATGTACCCCTTATTTGTATTGTATTTTTCCAAAAAAAATGATATAAAACTGCTGGCTGCATTTGATTTGTGTTATACCCCCCGAATCAAATAGTTTGAAACGCCTTTTTTACGTCACAAAACTTTTTTCATTTTAATTCAACTAGAAAATGAAAGCTTTCTTACAAATTCCTTAACTGGTACAAATTTTTGAGTCGGTATTTTTTTCAGTGAGAGAGCGATTAGTAAAATTTTTTCAATAAGTTGGTCTATTTGAAATACAGTAGCTAACGCAAATGGGCAACAGCTACATTCAAAGTATTTAATAAATTTGATTAAATTTATTTTGAAAGACCAAAGACAACTAGAAAACCGTATTTGACCAAAAACTTCGATTTTCAAATAAAAGAAATTTACAAAATTTCACATTTGTCAGCATCCCTAGAATTCCCGACGATCAAGATCAATACTTTGTTCTGACAGAGTACCTAAAAGTTCAGATCATAATCAAGATATAAATTCTTTCACTAAGATAAAACTATTATATCTATTACGGCACTTGCCGGGGCTTTTATGCCACTTTTTCAGACAATTTTTTTATATAACTCGGCTTTTGAAAACGACGCATCCGATTAGGTTTTTAGATAGCTCAAACTGAGCTCAAATATTAAGTGTACAATAAGTGTATAATAATGTAAAAATAAATTGGACCTTTTTTTTCGTGAGATAACTGAATTTGTTGAATTGCAAGTTTGTTGAAAAAATTGGAAACAATGGTCTGATTCGGACCATTTTCTTCAAATTTATTTTTCTGTGAATATTTGTGCTCAGTTTGAGCAATCTAAGAACTCAATCAGATGAGTCGTTTTCAAAAGCCGAATTAAATAAAAATGTTGGCTGAAAAAGTGGCATAAAACCCCCAGCAAGTACCGTAATAGATATAAGAAGAGTAACGTTTTTTTGACCTGATAAGCAAAACCTGTGATGGCCGTATGTTTGAAAAAATTGGCATGCGGAATGTCAGACGACTCGACTCACGCAATTCGTACGTTAAGAGTATACTTTGCCTGTAAGAAACGCCTACATTATGTTTGACATACGTTTAACCTGAAATAAACATAATTTTAATTAAGAGGGTGATTGATGCAATTTGCAACTTTTTGAATTGGCGCTCCCTAATAAACACAGAATAAAAGAAAGTAACAATTTGTTTGACAGCCCACGTTTATTAGCAAATTTTCAAAAAGCGATAAAAACTGACCAATTTTGTTAGTTTTTTGTCCTTACACTCCTTGGAACATGTATGTGATAAAAACAGCGGAAAAAGTAGAAGCCACCATATCCTTAAGATACAAGAAACATATTAATTATAGTTTTAGAATACAAATCTTGCTTCTCAGAAACTTATCGGGAGCTAGTGATTGGCTGACAAATCAGACGCCACTTTTAAAATGAAATGATATTTTCAAGTAAAAAGATAGATATTTTAAAGATACTACAGTTGAAAGACTGCATTTATACCGAATGTGTTTTAGCTTTTGGGGTTTTCTCCGAGGAGATTGAAACGCCCCTTAAATAAACTAACCAAGTCGCGTTCTGATTGGTTAGGCGTGAATCTCCTCGGGGAACACCCCAAAAGCTAAAACACATTGGGTAGTTTGTATTGAACACAGAAAAAGTGCGCAGAAGCCCAAGGTCTGTTTTATCTTTGAAAAATTCATCCAGCGCGATAATGGGCAAAAAATTAATTTTGCCTCATTCTGAAGGTCCGAGGAAACATGCTCCTCCCAGGGAAAGTAAAGAACCTTGATCTATTTTTCTCGAAAATTTGTTTTTTTTGTCTTTTTTTTCAAAATTGAGACCTATTCCAAGTGGATTTTAAAAAAAAATTTATTCTAAACACGTAAAGTTGTATTTCTTGTTTTTCATAAAATTAAAAACCCGGCTAGGTCTTTTTATCCTAGTAAGGTAAGGTATCATATGAACACACAAAAAATTTATAATTTCGGCATTTTTTTCGACCTTCCAAGATAGATGACACCCTAAACCCGGCGTTACTGAAAACCAAAAAAAATGATGAAAAACTAGAATTTTTGAAGGACAAGAAGTCGAAAAAGTCCTTATTTTCTTGAGGGTCTAAGGGGGTCGGTTGTTATGTCAAAAATAATCGCCTTGATTTGCGCTACCAGATAAACATATCAAATCAATTTTTGACCATATTTTCTTAGAACCAATCAGATGCCTTGCGCAAAATTATTAGAAAAAATTGAATTTTAAAAAATTGAAACTTTTTAAAATTTTTGAGACGAACTTTTTTTTCGAGCAGTGTCTAGTTTCGAGTTAGGGGACAATCCTGGACAGCCTATCCTCCCTAGATTTTCACTGCGGTAATTCAAAACCTACAGCCTGAGTTTTCTCGTTTACTACGGTTTTTTTGGTACGTCGGTTAGACAGCCAAATTATTACGTAATATCTAGCAAAGTATAGGCAATTTTGGCTGTCTACCCGGCAGACGAAAAAAAAATAATATTTTATAAATTTTATTTTAAAATAACCCGGTAGATTTCATGCATGACTTTTTTAATGCAACCAGTACTCCTTTAATCAAGTATCTGCTGTAATTTAACTGTTTAATTTTAGTATTCATTGTGCAGAATGCCTAAAGTGAAGGCCCACAACTAAATACTCAAAATCGTACAAAAAATGAGTGATACGGGGAAAATTTTGTCCTCAAAGCAAATAGTTCCAAACTTTTTATACAAAGGTAACTTTTGGAACCGAATCTGGTTATCCGGACATCCGTTCTGGGAAATATTTTTTTGATTATATTGCATAAAAAAATCCGTTTGAAAATATCTTGTTCCGTTCTCGAATAGCATAAAGTTAAACGTGGGGTCTTGGGAGGAGTGTGCTAAAATACTAGTAAGTACCAAAGTGATTCTTGTTTAATTAAGATGCTTGTTGGTGTAAAATGCAAGTATTGTGAAAAATCCAATACATTTGAAAACTGTCCGATTTTCTGCCGCTACCCCTTATGCGAACGCTACCCTCTTAATTGCTTAAAATGTCAAAACTTACTATTCACATCATAGGAAACATTCTTTCAGCTTTTTATAAAATTTTGAAACGTTTGAAATCAAGTTCTGAGCAAAAAACTACGATCGAGAGTAAAAATGTGACATGCTGTATAAGATGTGACATGCTGTATAAGATGTTGGAGAGAAAGTGAGAGTACATTTGAACCAAAAAGTTAAGCTTTTCACTTCGAGGAATTCTCACATCATACCTCTTTATTGCCCTCTGGCCTTAATTTGAGCCCTCAAAAAGCGAGGGGGGAGAAAACGACGCGACGTTAGAAAACGAGTTATACGATTAAGTTCATAGATAGCTCAAACTTAGCACAATTATCTAATGAATATAAACATTAAAAATTGGTTTGAATCGGACCAATGTTTCTTATTGTTTTCTGAGATTACTGACATTTTTAATTATTAATTTTTTAATATTANTAGTTTTTGGTAAAACATAGAACTAATGGTCTGATTTGGACCAATTTTTATATTTTATTATTCACAAGACATTTGTGCTGAGTTTGAGCGATCTAAGAATGTTGTTTTCTCGTCCTCCGCCACTTGAGGGCCCAAATAAAAGCCAGAGGGCAATAAAGAGATACATCATGTTAAATTTTTGAACATTTTACACCAACAACCCCCTTAATTTGTTTTTTTCGCTGATGCTGTATCCTGCTTTTTCTAACAATTTAGCTATGATGATGCAAGAAAGGACTAACTGATGTATTATGACATTGACTTCTGTTTTTTTAACATTGACTCAATTAATTAATAAAACAATCTGATTTGTCGATTTTAAAAAGGGAATTTTTAAAGTAAATATGAGTATCGATTTTATTCGCCCGTTTTATAGAGAATTTTTTTCTGGTCATTTCAAGTCGTAGGATAATTTTTTGTTTTTCGAAAAAATCAATTTTCGGTCAAATTTTGAAGATTATCCAGGTGATAGCCGACCGAGTTCTAGTGAGGCCATGTGTGGAGCTAGAGCGCTGATTTTTTGGCATGTCAAAATTAAGCGTTTTTTACTGATGCTGTTTCCTGCGTTTTTTTTAACAATTTTGATGCAATAAAGGAGAAAGTGATGTATTATGACATTGACTTCTGTTTTATTCTTGTTTTTTTTTAACATTGACTCAATTAATTATTAAAAGAATCTGATTTGTCGACAAGGAAAAAGTTTTCATAAAATTAGGCTTCTGACAGCATTTGAAAATAGTCTAAGATTAAATATCCGTAGAATGAAGTCGATATAAGAAGAAAAAATAGTGGCTATAAAAGTGAATATAGTGCGTAGGCGGATACAATCAGATTTTTCTTTGAAAATGTAAACGGTATCGTCCTCAACACTTACGTCATAGACTGGCGCGGAGAGTGTAGGAGTTAAGAGAAAATTTGGGGTCGAAAAAAAGTCCAGGAAAATTTTGGGGTAAATTTTTTACCTGAAAATAGACCTGGAGGTTTTTTAAAATAAAGTTTTTATTCAAATAAATACGAACAGAGGAGCATTGAACTATAGGATGGATTGAAAATTTTTTTTCAAAAAAAAATTTATACATTATCGAAATTTTCGAAAATAATTTTTTTTTGAAAGTATCTGCTTTCTAAAAAGCAAAAGTGTCTAATCTAAAGCAAATATTTTTGTTGGGTATGCGCACGCTAAAATACGTAAAAATATATTCAAAATGAACATATGTGATTTTTTTAAAAAAATGTTACTTTTATAACAAAAGTATCTGTAAGAGGGAAAATGGCGAGGATCTAAATAACCAAGTCCAAATTTTTGGGTGGGTCATAATTTTTCTTCTTGGAAAAAAAATTCTGCCAAAAACTTGGATTAAAATTTTTTTTTAAATAACAGCGCAAAATTTTTTATTTGGCTTGATTATCCGATCCTACTGTGTGTCGCAATAAAATAAACGAGAAAAAAGGATTTTTTAACTCCCTGAGGCTCACAAAAAAATTGGTTCTATAAATGGTTTTCACCACTGAGAGCGCATCAGTTGACTGGGGCAAAAAACATGTCCATCTGGGAGTTAAAACGCACGATTTAAATGTCAAATAGTGATAAAATTAAATAATAGTTAATTATGCAAAGAAAAGGGAAAATAACTGGCCTTCGAGCAGATTTCAGTTTCCTTAAGAGCACATAAAAATTAATTGCACAAAGAGATTTTGAAATATGACACCGCCGACGCCCCGAAATAGTTCGGTTAAGTTCTATCTAGGTGGCGCCACCGGGCGGGTCATTTTTCAAACTAAATGTGCCCAAATTATGCGCCAATAGAAATGTGGTTTCGCTCGCCATTTTCGAAGGCTTTTCGGAGTGCGGGCCAACAGTCAGTATTTGTCAAACTCTGCGGTGAGCTGGTACCGGAATTACCGGCAGACTTTTGGCGCCAGTTATACTGGTAGGCGTTCTTTGACCGAGATCGCTCCTCTTGCTCCTTATCTTTTTGGTCAATAACCTGCTGAAGTCTCCATTTTAAAATGTTAATTTCTGTCCAATGAACATCGAGAACGTCATCTGGCTGAGTTTCAATCCACTTTTGAATTTGGCGCTTGAGTTTGCGCTTTTTGCCATGGATAACAGCGCCCTCTAGCGGCCCGAAAATCAGCAAAAGATGCTCGATTTTGACATCTTTAAGATATTTTGGCGACAAGTTTTCGAGAACGGTGGAAAGTTCTTGAATCATCAGGTTTTTGAAGCGAGGGTACTCTTGAACAGCCTCAATCCAACATTTCCAGAGACCATTATTTCTGATAGCCTGGTGAAATTCTCGCACGGCATTATCAAGCTTGCAACATCTAGCCTGGTCGATCATACCGACCATTTTACCAAAAAGCGTAGGCGTCCACAAGTCCTTTATCGCCTCAAAATCATGATGAGCTCGTTGGAAATCGTCAAGCTGATGAGCGTAGTAGAGAATCATGTCCAGATCAATAACGTCCTCGCAATATCCAAGGTTGTCTTTTCGAAGGGATAAAATACAGTTGCAACCAGCTGAGTCGTGTCGCCATGGTTTAACATCTAAAGTAAAAAATTGTTATGAATTGTTTACCAAAGTTTTAAAAAAAATATATTTGCATTGATAATGGGCATTTTGAAATATGACGTTTAAAAAATCCAAAATGGCATATTTATTGAAATGGCATTTAAAAATCAAGTGTTTCATTTTCCAACAGAATAAAATGATTTGAAGTTTTTATTCAAAAATGAGTTTTTTGTAAATCCGTGAAGAAAATCGTGTTTTATTCAAATTCAATTTTCAAAAAATTGTGTTTTATTCTATAAAAAAAAGTTCAGTTCATTACAAAGAAATGCTAAAAATTGTGTTTAAAAAGTTTATTTTATCTAAAAAATGTTAGAAAAATTGTGTTAAAAATCAATGTTTTTCAAAAAAAAATGTTCAAAAAATCACACTTTTTATAAAAAAATGTTCAAAAAAATCATGCTTTTCATGAAAAAATGTTCAAAAAATCACACTTTTTATAAAAAGTTTTTCAAAAAATCATACTTTTCATAAAAAAATGTTCAAAAAATCATACATTTAAAATGTAAAAAATATAAAGTATAAATTATAAAAAAAATGTTCAAAAAATAATACTTTTTATAGAAAATTTTTTCAAAAAATCATACTTTTCATAAAAAAATGTTCAAAAAATCATACATTTTATAAAAAAAATGTTCAAAAAATAATACTTTTCATAAAAAAAATGTTCAAAAAATCATGTTTTTCATAAAAAAAATGTTCAAAAAAATCGTATTTTCTTAGTTTATTTTATTTACTAGTTTCAGCCGGCCCTTGCCGTAAATGGCCACCCCTAACTGGTCACGGCTCGCCATTCACCCACCCCATGGCAATTTTCACCCCTGGTCATCGTCCCTATTCCCAGGGCTTGCTCTGATTGGCCGGCGTAAATCCCCCTCGGGTTAACCCTCGACGTGGGCGTGCCAAAAAATGTGCGTATGTGAGGAATGGGGCGCGTGGGTCTGCCTATGTTATAACGTGATAAGCCCCGACCAATCAGCGCGCGCGCTCAGTCACTACTCTGAATACCACACTGAGTAGTAGCAGTGAACCGAAGGCGTAGGCTCTGGGCCAATCAGGTGCGAGTGCTAATGATGACGTCATCTCAAGGCCACCGACACACGATCATCAATAGGCAAAAAGGGAGATCTAGATTAATCCAGAGAATTTATATCCCTCAACCCTGAGTCATAGATAATGTCTGCCAGGCAGGAAACATGACAAATTTTATACTTTAGGGAATTTTACCAAGAAAGAAAACTAGAGAAATCCGGATCAGAAAAAAATAAAGGTAAAAATCGTACGGGAGGAAAATCGGGAAATAATTTTTGCGGGAATTTATGAAAAATTGGAAATATTTTTTTTATTCTAAACGCGGGAATATGTTGAAAAATGTCACGTCCAAATTATTTGGTTTGAAAATCGATAAAAGCGAGGTTAAATTGGTACGGCACGAAAAAAAGAGGAAAATCGTCAAATACTTTTTTTTTCAGAAAATTTGAATTAATTAAAAATTATTAAATATTTTTTTATTCAAAAAGCGAGAATTTGAGAAAAAATGTCACGTCCAAAGTTTCTTGGTTTTAAAAATTGATAAAAATGCCATTTTGAAAGGAATTTGTGGAATTTTTTTGTAAAAAATCGTTCAAAAATATTTATAAAACTCTTGTAAATTTTTGTCATAATTAAAAAAAAACTACGTTTAAATAAAATGTGAACTTACCGATAATATTGGTGTTTTTTCGTGCAATACTCGACCACGAGTTATTGGCTTGGATTGGTGGACTGTGGCTTGGGGATCGGTGATATTCTGGTGCTCCCATTTTTGTTTAGTCTCTGTTTTTTATCGTTTTTGCTCTGATCAAAATTGGTGTATTTTTGAGTGTTTTTAGGTTTTCTGTTTCTGGGTTTTTTTCGTTTTGTTTTCGAGTTTTTTTTTCTAGTTGGCTCTTTGTTTTCGAATTAAAAAATATTAATTTTCGAAATAAAAAAAATTTAAATAAAAAAAGTTTAAGAAATACGTTTTCTAAGATTCGAGAGATCGTCTGTGCTTGGTCAGCCTGCTGCGCGGTCTTTACATCTCCATCACGGAGGGGAGTTGCGTCACCTTGCGAGCGGTGGCGCTAGAGGACTGCGCGAGATGGCACTGGGTCTCCCCCTTAAGGAGGTGCCCCCCTTACTCATACGTGACTGGAGCTGGCTGCACGCTCGTCACACGCTAAACCTAGAGCAAAATATCTAAAAAGTTGGGAGAGGAAATGTTTGAACGTGCGCACTCTCCTGCTAGGTTACCGGCGCGTAAAAGGGTGAAAAACCGCCACAACTCGCCTCTCCACACATTCCTTAGCGAATTAGCTTGTCCTTTAAAAAAAAGTTTCGTTTTATAAATGACCGGAAGTGATATTTAAACGTTGGTTTTGACACTGTCTCAAAATGTCGGATTTAACCAGTGGCGACGCCTAGCGGACGCTTTGGCCAAACGGAAAGAAGGTGTTAAAGTGTGAGAGGAGGAAACTAGTTTGGTCACGTTTTCTGACTTACGTAATTTAGAAGGGTTATTAATCAAGAAGAAGTAATCACTGGCTGATTAAATTATATTTTTACTAATTGATAAAAATGATTAATTAGCGGGAATTAGGGTGAACTTTCATTAAACCACTATTTACTGCGAAAAAAGTTGTGTGTTTTTTTTTAATTTAGACCGGAAACCTAGATTTTTTAGTGAATTTTTAGTGAATTTTTTTGTGAATTGATGACTTGATTAAAAAAATACGATCACTTTCGTCAAAAAATTTTCTAAAACCAAATATTTTTGTCAAATACCGGACATAGTTTTGAAAAAAAATTCAAAAATTTTCGTCATTTTTCCTCAAATTTTCAGAGTTGAACTGTAAACGGGCCTCCTGGAAACGCCCACCAAATCACTTTTGTTTAAACTATCATAGCAACGTCTAAAAATGAATCTAAGGTGACTATTCTAGGTATGCCAGATTTCGCAATATGCAAACATGGTAATTTTTATAAAAAAAACAATCTGAATGATAATTTCATCAAGAATAATTTTTTCTATTGTTTTTGTGCCAAAAAATATTTTCCAGAAAAATCGATGCGTGATGATTTCACAACACTTTTTTTCTATGAAAGCACCCCAAAAACTATGACAAGGTCAATTTGGGGGATAGTCATTATATATGAAAAAAATATTGTTTAGTATTGTTTTTGTGTAAATTAGACAAAATAGGGTAGTAGTGTTTTTATTTCAAATATTATTTGCCTGGAGGAAAAAAATCGATATCCAAGTTCCATGCATCAGTGCATATATTTTGTCTTTCATAAATCTAAGTAAGAACAAACTTCGTTTATGAAAATCACGAGATAAAAAGTTACATTCAACTTAAAATTTGTTAAATACATTACGACTATGTAAATTTATATTCTAGAAAAATACTATTCTTCAGTTTAGGTGTTAGTGAGGGCAGCAGAGGACAGTGCGTCCGTTTTTAATAATTTTGAGTTATTATCATATATTAGCTTAAAAATTAAAATCTTATTTTTGTAAGAACCTAAATTATTGATTGCACACCATTTACAAGCATATTTTCGATAAATTTTCTTAAAAATTCGTACCTGCGAATTTCAGAATGCGCATACTGTATGCGGCCAGATTATTAGGTGATAAATCTATAGGTGAAAAGTGTATAAGTATTCAACTTAAAATTTGTTAAATAAATTACGATTATATAAATTCATATTCTAGAAAATACTATTTGTCAGTTTAAACGTTAGTGAGGGCAGCAGAGGACTGAGCGCGCATGCATCAGTTTTCAATACTCTTGGTTTATTATCGGATTTTAGCTAACAAATCAAGATTATATTTTTGTAAGAACCTAAATAGTTCATTTCATACGATCTCCGATCATATTTCCGATATTATGTTTTTAAAAATTCCGATCTCAGAAAGCATAATTTTTATTCAGAACGCAAAAAAGTAGTATTTATAACATAAATATAATATGAATTTTATATAACAAAAAAATATACCTGTATTTTTTGGATGGGTGATACATCAAGAGGTCAAAAGTGTGTTAGTAGTCAGCTAAAAATTTGTTAAATAAATTTGGTTTATATTTATTTATATTCTAAAAATACAATTTTTTAGTTTAGATGTTAGTGAGGGCAGCAAAGGACTGAGCGTAGTCTATTCGTTTACAATGATTTTGAGTTATTATCGTTTTTTAGCAAAAAAAATCTAGAAACAATGCATTTCCAAAAATATTTCCGATGTTTTTTTTGGAAAAATTCTTACCTCGGACAGCCTATTTTTATCCAGATTTTTAATAGAAATAATACTTTTCGTCGTTATTAGGTGATGCATCAAAAGGTCGAAAGTGTACTAGCGTCCGACTAAAAATTAGTGTAATAAATTACGAGTATATTTATTAATATTCTAGAAAATACTATTTTTTTTTCAGTTTAGAGCTTGGCTAAGTGTTTGTGAGGGCAGCAGAGGACTGAGAGCGCAATGAATTCGTGACGTCATTCGCCCGTTTAGCCCTTGCCTCTGATTGAGACTACAGATTTAACTTCGTTTTTTGCAAGGAATATCGTACTAAAATTTTGAACTTGATAATTAAGCAATGTTTAATATAACTAATTTTCTTACAAAAAATTAAGGGGGAAGTGTCTGCAAAAAAAAATTTGCTGAAAATTTGATATAATACTGAAATTACATTAAAATAATTATCGGTGGTGGTCCTGCGGTGATCCGACAATACGTCCTCCCGCCAGATGTCGTCAAAGTGGTACATTTGGGTGTTTTTCATTTCTACAATGATATTACAGTTCATACCCGATTCAATTCATTTCATATATTTAACTCGACTTTGATTTAGAAAATGATTATCTTGTATTTTTTACCGGCAATTTTGTTTACTTATAAAATACAGTAGATAAACTCTCAAGAATTTGAAACAACCATCAAAAGATTCGGTGAAGTCAACTTTCTGATGATGGCATAATAAACCATAGAAGATGAATGTTCATACTTGGCGCTAAAGAGTAAAACATCATTTTGCTCTCTTACGCCTCTTCTGAACATAAATCGTCACTGGTTCCTAATACCTCCAGTGGGACAGCTTATTGTTGGATAAGCGTGATAACATCACCAATCATTTTTTAGGTCACTTATTATTCAATCAAATTTCAGTCATTTTTGGGGATACTCCCCTCTTAAAATTTGACTTAAAATCTTGACTCAGCGTTTTTTATAGAGTATGAATGTAATCGAGAAAGTATGAGATCCATCGAGAGTCATCATTGATGACTCATCAAGCATGAATCATGAATCGACAAGATCAACCTAGTAGTTTCAACATTCATTAAAAAATTGGGTCAAGGACCAAATGTACCGCGTGAGTTTCAAGTGGTAAAGAAACCAAAAGTGGAACGTTAAAAAATGGCTTTGACTCAAAAAACGTCCTGTTGACGGACTCTACTGTACAGTATTTTGAAAAATATAGTACCTGCAGTGTCACACGGTGGTCCACTTCAGTCAGAATCGTAAATGGCCCTTTAACTTTGATCAAATTGGCTGAAATTTCGGCTGAAACACAGCCGAAATTTCAGCCAATTTGATCAAAGATAAAGGGCCATTTACGATTCTGACTGAAGTGGACCACCGTGTGTCAGCTAATTTTATACAGGTTGAATTATATTTTTTGAAGGTGTTTCACGCATCACTCACTTTCACGTATGTTTCACGCACTAAAATTGAGAACTAACTGCATACAGGGGAGGGGGGGCAATATCGCCGAAAGTTTTTTATCAAACTATTTTGACGATATTGGCACATTCGGCGGTATTGCCCCCCTCCCCTTTGTACTGGGTGCCTATATCGAATATCCTGCCTAGTGTAATTTTTATCTTTAGCGTCATCAATTTGATNAAGTGGCCAATCAAATCGCGGGATTCTTGAATTAAGTCGACAATCGGGTATTATGATTGGACACTGGCTCAAAGTGATGACGCTCAAGATAAAAATAACACTAGGCAGGATCTTCGATATATCGCAGAAAGTTTTTTGCCGAATTGCGTAGGTTTTCGGCAAAAAATTTTGGAAAATTCGGCGATATTGCCCCCCCCCCTTTATATTATTTTTGCATTTTAATTTTTATATACATTTTCACCTTTCTACATTTTACCACTGACCCTAAAAAAGGGTATATTTTTGAGCCTATCTAATTATTATATTTCTTCATTTTTTTCCATTCTTCTACGAAAATCATCATTTTTTTAGTCAAATCATCAATTGATAAAAAGTCAGTATTTATTGCTTATTTTTTATTTACAATAAGGTACAAAAACTACCCAAAAAAGGTTTCCGGTCTAAATTTTAAACAAACCCAATTTTTTCGTCATGAATCCCGTGATCGAGGGTGAGAAATAGATCAAAGTAATAATATTTTCATTAATGATTAACTAAAATAATTCTTAAATATATGCTTAATTAACATATCCTTAAATAAAGTGAAACGTAGATAAATAAATGTTATGTCTTTTTAAAATAATTCTTCTAAAGTTATTCTTCGAAAGTATTATTTTAAGGGGGTGGTTGGTGTGATTGAGGTTTAGGGACGATAAATGGTAGAAATCGGTATTCTTTTATGTTGAATGTAGCGCCAAATGTACTTAAAATTGACCCATGGTTAGGGTATCCGGTCCTTAATTTGGGGGCCAGTCGTTTGGATCCACTTTAAACCAGGCCTCAAATTGTATTGATTTTGGCTGTTTTCTAAGAGAATGTTGCTACGCATTTCACAGAATTTTACCTCGGTTTTTAAATTTGGAACATTGGATTAGTATACGATTTTCGTAGAGCGCTTTTGTCAATATGCGCCATTAATATTCTTGAATATGTAAAAAACCGGTCCGAAATACCGTTTGGCTTTTTTCATACGGAAAATCTATTTCCTCCTAGGTTAAATTTCAAAATTTACTCAAATTTCTGCAAAAGCTAGTTCTAAACAAACAGAAGCGTAAGAGCGTTTTTGTTTAATTTCAACCCCAAACAAAAAATATGATTTTTCAAGGTCACGTGTAAAATTTTTCGAAAAAAATGTGCTTCGATTTTTTTGAAACGAAGCTCAAAAGAAAGCCAACAAAACACTGAAAAGAAAGTTGGCTTACGTAAAGCCAAAATTTTGGTTTTAGTGCTTAAATTGAAACAAACGATTGATTTGTTGCATTTTTATGACATAATAACTGCAGAAAATGTAGGAACCGGGATACCTTTAAGGTCGATTTTTACAGAAAAAATGATTGTATTTTTTTTTGAGAGGTCATGGACCATATAATATGGTCCATATTGAGGCCACTTACAATTTTCAGGGGTCACTGTCAGGGGTCATTTTCAGGGGTTACAATTTTCGGGGTCACTTACAATGTTTCTCCTGATCCATGGTAAAATGGAGATTTTCCTATTTTTCGTTCATTCAGGAGCTGCTATTCAAATAGGTTTGAATCACATCAACCAACCCTTTAAAAAGTAATAAATTATTGTCAAACATAAAAACCGGAAATAAATTTCGCCTAAAATTACCTAAAAAGGGTTTCCGGTCTACATTTTTCAACAAAACAAACTCTTTCGTAATAAATCGCGCGGTGTAGGGTTAGAATAATTAATGATCCCTAGGGGTTACCGTTCACAAATGTATTTGGCTGAAAATAAAAGACTAGAGTAACTCGGTTTAAATAATTTAAATGGGCTTGGTCACGTTTATTGATTATCCCACCAGAGGGCGCTAAAAAACACATCTTGCTCTTAGATAATATATCAGATCCACTCTAGTTTTCGAACATCACAAGTTTATGTCTCAAAATCTAAGAAGAAAATTCTGTTTTTTAACCCTGAAACTCAAAATTTGAAAAAAAAATTTTGAGGTGAAATTTTCATATAATATTTGTCCATCAAAACTTCCATAATTTGATAAAATAACGCTGCGTGATTGGTTCTTATTGTAGACTCTTCAAGAATACTCAGATCTCATTGGTTCTTCTTAAAGTGGACAAAATATAATCGAATCTCATCGGTCAAAAATTATATTTGGGTTCATATTCAAAAGTTACCTAAAAAATTGATTGCATGCCATTCCAAGCATATTTCCGATATGATTTAACCTCAGACAGCCTAATTTAAATTCAGAAAGCAAATATGTTTTTCATCACTAATACCCCTGAATTATTGTCAAAATATCATTTATTATTTTAATTTTTAATTTCTTATTATCATGAAACATTCAATAAACGTAAATTCCACCCTTTTAAAACCGGAAACTTTCTGGTTAAACCAAAATTAAGTGGCTACAAAATGAGTCACCGACCACTTTTTTGACCAAAATAAAATTTAAGCGTATTCACCTTGATTTTTTGAATTATAAACACCAGGGCCGTCCTCTCAAAAAATTTGGTACATTTGCACAAGAAAAATTTTGAAAAAAACGTGTTATAAAATTTTGAAAAAATTAAGGTCAATTTTGGAAAAAAAGGCGTAGGCGGAAAATTGTAGAATATTGGAAAATATTAGTTTCGAATGTTTGCGCGCTAAGATATCCAGCCTCTGCACTATATGAAACCGGTAATTTCAAGTTAAAACCGGTATTCTCATTGGTAATAATATCGGAAAAAAATTTTCATTTATTTTCTGCTGAAATTTTATCCATTTATTTTTTCCCGTTTTTTTCTAAATTTCGTATTTCAAAAGTGAGATTTTGACCCGGTTTGGTCCCTAATATCATTTATAATTGTTATTAGTAATTCCTTATTATCATTAAACATTTAAAAAACGTAAATAAACCTCCTTTAAAACTGGTTCATAATATCTTTCCCTCAAATGACCTAAAACCGCTTTCCGGTCTATATTTTGAACATAACTAGTTATGCTAGAATTTTTGTTTTCGTAAAAAAATCGCGTGATCACCAGTTAGAATAATTATGGGGCCCTAAGGGTACCGTTCACAAATATATCCATTATTATCCCCGGGTAACACTAAAAACTTATTCCCTATTCTTTTAACAGGCAAATAAGTTTTTAGTGTTACCCAGGGATAATAATGGATATATTCTGCTGAAAATTTGAGACTAGAGTAACTCGACCAAAAACATAAAAATGGGCTGGGTCTACCGCGGGAGTTTCAAGCGGTGAAGAAACCAAAAGTGGAACGTAAAAAAAATGGCTTATTCTAGAATATAATTATTCATCCGATTTTCTTGAGAATAGTATCATTGGATACCATTTAAAATTCGCTATATTTTTCTTTAGCAAACAAAAGCGTAGGTGGGTTCTGGAAGCCACTATCGGATTTAGTACAACGTTCCACTTTTGGTTTCAACGCCACTTGAAACTAATGCGGTAACTCCTTGAGGAACCCACTTTCGCCCACTAGAGGCCACTAGAGGCCCACTAGAGGCCGCTAAATAAAAAAAAAAAATCGTCATAAATTGAACATCTGATCCACTCTATGTTTAGACTTGCACAATTAGATCTAAAATTTGGTGGTCAAAAATTTATTCAAAAAAACTGCGGCGGATAACCCTCTTAATAATTTTAAACTCACTGGTTTCGAAAAAATCTATTTTATTCAATTTTAAACTAAATTCTCACCACTTGCTACGTATCAGATGTTTGTATTAATTAGTTCAAAATGACCGCTAAAATGTTATCTCACCAATAATTGAATAAAATCTCCGAAGCAAATTAATTGTTAACCCCCTCACTCATTTGAGTATTGATATCCCCCTCGGGCACCAGAGCCACTTTTATGGCTCGACTTTGAACTCATATTATGGGAAAAATAGAAGTGGAAGCGATTTGATTGTTGTCAAGTCATTGGGATTAGGAATAGACTTAAATTTCAATATAATTATATTAAGAAATTTATTTGTAGAGCTTCCGATTTATTATAATCATTTTCGATACAGATTTTTTTTCGAATGAGAAATATTTCGCAGAAATTGCATCAGAGTAATTTCGCTTAGTGGTCTCGAAATTGGGTTATTAAAGACCCACTATTCAACTTTTTCAAAGGCGTCATTAACCCAATTTCGAGACCCCACAAGCGAAATTACTCTGATGCAATTTCTGCGAAAGATTATCTTCATTCGAAAAAAAAACCTGTATCGAAAATGATTATAATAAATCGAAAAAGCTCTACAAATAAATTAGTTTTACTAAAAAAAACATTTATATCATATCTCAAAAACCAATGAACAATTATATTAAGACAATTAAAATGTTCAGCATTCCATTTCCGCTGTGGAAAAGTGTATTATTTTGGAATGCTAGAGTTTTACAAAATATGTGATTTTAAAATAATTTACTCTCAAAAAAATAAAAAGTCAGTCAGAGACCTTTGAACAAAAAACTTAACTGTAAAAGATTAGGAATTGAATTTCCTTAAAAGTGACTTCCCCAGAAAAAACATTCAATTTCCGGTCTCTAATCACCAGGTGTTTCAAGATTTTTCGGAAAAATTAAGAAAAAAAGTAGAATAAAATATATCTCGAACGATTCATCAGAAAAAAATTTTATTTTTACTTTTCGAAAATTAATCGCAAACTTAATGGGCGATTTGAACCTTGAACTTCTATTTCAATTATTTTTGTCATTTCCGGTCTTTTCAAAAAAATAAAAGCCATTTTTATGGCTCTGCCTGAGATGGTTAACTCGCGAGTTAACTGATATTTTTATGAAAATCTCAGGAGAAAAGTCTGTTTTCGACCGTTTGAACCTAAATGATTGACTGAATATCATTTCAAAGCTAAATTTAGAATTATTAAAATATAAAGAATTTTCGAAAAAAAATATATTGTAAAAATATTTAAATAAATTTACAATAAGTAAAAAAAGGGGTCTTCAAATCCAATATTTGACATTTTGAAACTATAACTTCAAATTTACCTATGATAGAAACAATTCAGTTACATATCATGGAATCTCAGAACTTTGAGCGCTGAATAACTTATACACACTGTACAACTTATACACACTGTACGTGCCATTGTTATCTACCTTGACCGGGTTTAACCGAGCCTAACCAAACCACAGTTTTCTACTAATAACTTGTATAGTTAACTTGTTTAGTTTAGTTCAAATATTTGAGATGAAAACTGTTCACAAATATAAACACTATTTAAATTTCACAGCTAAATTGCTGTAGTCCCATTTTATTAAAAATAAAAAAATTTAGTGCTAAAATTACTTCTACATACTGTTTTTGGTGTTGTTTTTATTCGAGAAATAAAATGACGGTATATATCCCTTTATAACACTTTGCTTAGAATGCGTAGCCACGACTCCTTTTAACGTGTGATTTCAACGTTGTGGCTACGCATTCTAAGCAAAGTGTAATAAAGGGATATGGGATTCATGGAAAATATTGAGAATTTGGATATATTGATATTCAAACGCTTCGTTGTCGATGCATTTTTCAATTTTTACAAGTGGCGCTGCTGAGCTCGATTTGAAAAAAAAACGAAATTTCATATATTTTATATTGTTCAACAAAATCACATTTTCTGATTTGAAATTTCCTAGAAAATTTTCGTTTAATTTTTTCAGAATTTTTTTACAACTTTTTAGGAAGATAACAGATTTTTGTGAACTAAGTTAAACGTTTATAATGGTGTAATTTGTCCTGGATCAAAAAATAAGATGGAGACCCAACAACCTCCTTAATTCTGATATTGAAAAATTTCATCCTCGGATAGACTGATTCTTTATTGAGGATGAAAACACGTTTTTCATCACTTTTCGCCATAAATTAAATTATGGTCAAAATATCATTTTTATTTTCATTCGTGATTCCTTATTGTTTTACAACATACAAAAACGTAAATGAACCCATTTGAAAATTATTGCATTATGCCTTTCTACAAACAAAAAACGGAAATAAACCCGTATCAAAATTAATAAAAAAATGACTATTTAACAACTATTTCATAATTTCGTCAAATTTAACCATTTTATTCGATTTTGTTAACCTTATTTCCTAAAAAGATAATTTTTAACCCCATATTATTTATGCACAAAAAAAAAGAATAAATTAACTTCTGTCAGATCGATGATTATACCCTAGTAAACTTCGGATAAACGACGTATTATCTAAAAATAGACGAAAATATTTTTTGGGTTATTTAGAGCATATCGAAAACGGTCATTGTTATATCTTAAAAGATCCCGAAAAAATAAGCTTGAAAAGACAAAAAGATAAACATTTTTGGCGGAAAAATTCGGTGATATGGGCAAATCCGGCGACATTGGCACATTCGGCGATATAGGAATGAAATAATTTTTTTGTTCAAAAAGTTTAAAACGCGTAGGCGGTCGAAATGACGTCCATAGTCAAATGTTTTTGATTTTAATAGGAGTAAGGGGCGTATATTGGCAGATTTGACATATATACGGTATATATTTGAAAACTAAAAGCTTATGAGAAAAACCGAAAAGATATGCTAATTTGTAGATCTATTTTTAATTTTTTGCGGAAAATGACATACAAATTATTTTTGGCCATTACATCCTAATAGGTACAAGTATCGTTAACAAGGTGACATTTTCCAAACTGCAAAACTACTCCTCCAGACGGTATATCGAATAGAGCTCCAAATTTTCACAGATCACGAAACGGTATATTTTAAATCTTTCTCACGGCTTTTTTTGCATCCGGCGACTTGGAACAATTCTAGAAAGCCAAATAACCGACGAATTTCACATTTCAGACTTCAAAATCTATTCGCTCCTAGTATAATTTGCAAAATGACTCAAATTTTATCAGTATCCAATGAACAATCGTGTAAGAGACTCTCACTGGGGCTTTTCATAATTTGCAGCTAAAACTCGAAATATGAGTTTTCTTTGGTCATTCTTCACAAAAAAATTCGAAAAAAACTATACTTCGATTTTCGAAGAATAGCAGAAATACTGATGAAAAAGTGGCTTACGTCAAGGAATTTCGAAGTTTAGTGGTTAGCAAACGTATTTTTAAATACGTTTACTTTTTTAGACTACTCGCTTTTTTAAATAGTTATTTTTTTAGACCATGCGGCCAATTAAACGCAAAAAGAATTTAATTGTTTGCCATACTTTTTTAACCCCGAAAAAATTTTTTTAAAAAAACTTATCAACTTTCTCCGTTAACCATGGATTTGAATATTTTCTAGCTGCCAAGTTAGATTTAGTTTTCTCACTTAAGTTATACTTGAAAATGCAATAAATAGTGAAACTGTGGTAAATTAAATACTTTTAGTTTAATTCTTAACTTCATTTTTACGAATACTAGAAAAAGACCGAAAAAATGCGTAAATTTCGAAAAGTTTTGTTGAGAATTAGTTTATACATTCTGATTCATTACCGTACTTCATTTGAAGCTTTTAATGCCGCTAAGGCCTTTATTTAATCAGACAGATATACCCCCTTAACGATAGGTTCGAATTAAATAAATGAACAAAATGCGTAGAATTTAATACTCCACCAAACTCAATCAAATTAAACTTGAAAAAACTAGATTTTGGAAGGTAATTTCGGCGATATTGGCACAGAAAGTATTTTAGCTAAAAATTGTTTAATTGTGTAGGTTTTTTTTGGCGATTTCGGCGATATTGCCCCCCCCTGTATTAGGCGAAGGTATTTTTTTCAATCATATTATTCTTTGGTTTTCGAGATACTGTCAAATATATCTATTAATAATGCGTATTTATGGACATAACTACAGAAATTATTTAATATCTGGCCATGTTAGAGAAAAAGTCGTCTGTACATGCACAAAACGATACCCTCAAAAATGTATGAATAAAAAATTTCAAATATTGTTTTCATCTGTAAAAACCATAATTATGTAGCGTGTATTTATTTTCTGCAGTGAATTGATCAAGGGGGGATGGTCTTATGAATCGACTTTTACACACTGAATAATTAATGAACCAAGAGATTCCATTGACCAATTATTGTCAAATTAATTAGTCGTTATTAATTAGAATAAATCGAAAACTTATTAATAATGAATTATTAACTATTGAAATGAATAAATTGAACACGTACCCTGACAAATTTTATCGTCTCATAGACAAAACAATAGTCGTGGTGGATTTCTCTCTCGAGCTTTCTTATCAGATATAAATTATACGTAGGGATAATTCCTACAAATTATGAATCTAGAAATACATGTCATAAAGTCTTCAAATTTTCAGCGTTTGTTCAGTTGACCTCAAAAATGAAAATTTTATAACCTAGAAAAAAAATCCATCCCTCTAGTAAGTCCAAGAGCGGATAAAAACTATTCAAAAGCCAAGAAAAAAAATTTCGATAAGAAAATTTACCTTGATGAAAACAATTTTACGTATATTCGCCCGGAAAAATCTAAATTAACCTAAAGATGTCAATTCGTAGAGATTTTAAGAAAATATTCGTTCGAAGTTGAAAAGCGGTTGAGAGGTCGATAAGAAGCTCAAAAAAACGATATTTCATGAAAAACACGACCTTAAATTTGATTTGTCGCCGATTCGGACATTTTTGGGGAAAAAAAATTGTACTACATTTTCCGGAAAATTTTTTCACCCCATAAGTGATATCCAAATATCTACTTAAATAAAGTCGATTTTCGCAAAAATCTGTAGAAATTATCCCTAATTATACGATATAATTAAAAATCGAAACATTGATAACAAATTAATCGAATCTACTCAACTGATTATATATATAACTGATTAATTATTTATTCCTTATTTTAAAATATTCTGGATTCCTTCCTCAAAAATCGATATACAATAATCTTCATTATGTATCTACACCTCACTGTATTTTT
>SCLH01000326.1:325461-342441 GCA_004367855.1 Oikopleura vanhoeffeni | reverse complement strand
TAAAGCCCCGACTAAACTTTTGTTGCAGACTTAGTAAAAGTTCAAATTTTAATAAAAATACAGTGAGGTGCATTCACAAGGACGCTCACTCCCTGTCGAGTGCTATGAAGATTATTTTCTCGTTTTCAAATTTTTGAACGAAAATTATTAATTCAAGAATCTAGAATATTTTGGTATCAGAAATATAAATGATACTCTGGTATCTGTCTATAATCAAAATAGCTAAGGACAGATTGATAAGGACAATTTTGGAAAATCTCACCTGTCCTTAAAGACAGAAATCATAGTAGGTTTTTTCCAAAAGTAACGCCACTCATAATTTGTTTAAAATTTTGAAGGTTTTTATATAATAATAATTTTTAATAAACATATTCCCATGAATGAGTTCAAAAATAATCCATATCGATTAAGGAACCTCCTGGAACATTTTATCTTGATTTTTAGCCAAAATTTTTATATAGTCCGGCTTTTGAAAACGACTTATCCGATTGAGTTCTTAGATCGCTCAAAATGAGCACAACCATTTAGAGAAAAATAAATATAAAAACAATTTGAACAATTTCAGTAATCACAGAAAAAAATCAAAAAATTGTCCGATTCGGGCCAATTTTATTTTATTGTTCACCAAAAATTTGTGCTCAGTTTGAGCTATCTAAGAACTTAGTCGGATTTCAAAAGCCGAATTATAAAAAACTTTTGGGCAAAAATCTAGTATAAAACACCTCTTTTTTGTAAAATTTTTGGGTGAAGAGCAAAAATAAAAAAAGTCTTCATATTTTTTTCCTCAAAATCGTATATAATTGAAAAAAATTTAAAGTAAAGAGCAAAAAAAAGGTCTTCACTTTTTTTTTGGAAAAAAATTATCGATTTTTTGAAAATATGGCCAAAATATCTTAGTACAGATGCTAAGGACAATTTGGGAAAAATAGATTAGGAAAATTTTGCTAAGGACAATTTGGGAAAATTTCACCTGTCCTTATAGACGCACATCACAGTAGCTAAAATGTTCCAGGAGGTTCTGTAATCGATATAATTTTATATAAACATCTTTATTCATGAACTAAAAGAAACAGTTTATTCTGACAACAGTTTTTGAATGTTAATTCATATTGCATGATCGGCGTTCGTTCATTGAGAATCAGGCGTGTCTAGTCTAATCTTTGTTTAGCTTATAAATTCTGATTATGGAATGTGTCGTTTCGATGTGGCTGCACGCCACGTGTTAGGGGGCATGACCCGCCTACAAGACCGCCCCAAACTTGGGCATGGTTTGTTTAGTTGAAAGACACGATTGATATGGGGAAACCCCCCTGTGTGGTCGCATGTGGTGCTTCGCCACGTTTAGGGGAGAACCCCCTAAACCCCCCAAATTGTATGGTTGTTTCGACAACGATTTTATGGGGCGAAACCCCCCAAACCCCCTAGTGTGTTCGTGGTGCGGCTTCGCCCACTGTTAGGGGAGACCCCCTAAAACCCCCCATTGGTATTGGTTGTTAGGACACGGATTATATGGGGGGAAACCCCCCAAACCCGCCCTAGGTGTGTTCGATGTGGCTTTCGTCCAAGCTGCGAAGTGTGCGCCCAGTTGGGGGAGGACGCCCTAAACCCCCCAGAATTGTATGGTGTTGTCGGAACACGATCTATATGGGGGAAACCCCCGCAAACCCCCTAAGGTGGTTCGATTGGGGGCTTTCGCCCACGTATAGGGGGGACGCCCGTCCTAAATAATCCCCCCAAATGTATTGGTTGTCACTAGGACACATTGTATATGGGGGAAACCCCCAATGACCCCCCTAAATGTGTTCGATGTGGGCTCGCCCGACGTTAGGGGGAAGCCCCCCTAAAACCCGCCCAAATTGTATGATTGTTTCGGACACGATTATATGGGGGCAACCCCCCAAACCCCCTAAAGTGTGGTTCATGTGGGCGCGCGCCCACGTTAGGGAGCGCCCCTAATAACCCCCAAATTGAGTATGGTTTGTTTCGACACGATATATGGGGGAAACCCCCAAACCGCCCCGTAAGGTGTGTTCGTTGGGGCTTCGCCCCAAACCGTTTATTCTTGACAACAGTTTGTGAAGATTAACTTCATTTGATGATCGGGTTCGGTTCATGACGAATCAGGGTTAAAGTTAGATCTTGTTTACTGTAAATGTGATTATGAATGTTGTTCGATGTGGGCTTCGCCCACGTTAGGGGGAGACCCCCTAAACCCCCCCAAATTGTATGGTTGTTTAGGACAACGATTATATGGGGGAAAACCCCAAACCCCCCTAAAGTGTGTTCGATGTGGGCTTGCGCCACGTTGGGGGAGACCCCTAAAACCCCAAATTGTATGGTTGTTTAGGACCGCATTGATATGGGGGGAAACCCCCAAACCCCTAAGTGTGTTCGATGTGGGCTTGCCACAGTTAGGGGAGAACCCCTAAAAACCCCCAATTGTATGGTTGTTTAGGACACGATTATATGGGGGAACCACCCAAACCCCCTAAGTGTGTTCGATGTGGGCTTCCCCACGTTAGGGGGAGACCCCCTAAAACCCCCCAAATTGTATGGTTGTTTAGACCGATTATGATGGGGGGAAACCCCCAAACCCCAGTGTGTTCGATGTGGGCTCGCCACGTTCGGGGAGGACCCCTAATACCCCCCAATGTGTCAGAGTTGTTTCAGGACACGATTCATGGGAGGGAAACCCCCAAACCCCCTAGTGTGTTCGATGTGGCCTTCGCCATCTCGCGTCAACATGCTTAGGGAGGCCCCGCCTTAATAAACCCCCCCAAATTGCTCATGGTTGTTAGCGACACGGGAGTATAGGGGGAAACCCCGCCAACCCCCCTAAGGTGTGTTCGATGTGGGCTTTCGCCCACGTTAAGGGGGAGCCCCCTAAACCCCCAAATTGTATGGTTGTTTTCGGACACGATTAGATCGGGGCGCGGAACCCCCACCCTAAACCCCCTAAGTGCTGGTTTCGATGTGGGGCATTGGCAGCCCAGCAGTGTAGAGCGCCGGGGAGCCCCCCTAAATTCACCCCCCAAATTGTATGGTTTGTTCGCGAGCACGGCTTATGATGGGGGAGGAAAGTACCCCCCAATACCCCCCTAAGTGTGTCGATGTGGCATTCGCCCCCAAACCTTTATTTTGACAAACAGTTTTGAATGATGAAATTCATATTGATGATCGGGTTCGTTCATTGAGAAATCAGGGTTTAAAGGTAATGCTTGTTTGATTAAATGTGATGTGATGGTGTCGATGTGGGCTCGATCGCCCACGTATAGGAGACCCACCTAAAACCCCCAATCTGTATGGTTGTTAGGACCGATATATGGGGGGGAAACCCCCAAACCCCCTAAGTGTGTTTCGATGTGGGCTTCGCCCACGTTAGGGGGGGACCCCCTAAAACCCCCCATAATTGATTATGTGTGTTTAGGACACTTATATGGGGGGGGAAACCCCCCAAACCCCCTAGCGTGGTTCGATGTGGGCTCTCGCCACGTTAGGGGGAGACGCCCTAAAACCCCCCAAATGTATATGGTTGTTTAGGACACGATTATAATGGGGGAAAACCCCCAAACCCCCTACAGAGTGTGTTTCGATGGTGGGGCTTTCGCCCACGTTAGGGGAGCCCGCTAAAACCCCCCAAACTGTATGGTTGTTATAGGCCGATTATATGGGGGAAACCCCCCCAAACTCTTGTATCTTGACTAACAGTTTAATTGATTAAGTTCATTGATTGTCGGGTTCGTTCATTGAGAATCAGGTTAAAGTTAATCTTGTTTATTCAATGTGATTCATGAATAATTGTAAAACGATTTTCTGTCCTCTCAAGTTCGTAAATCTGCGTTTGATGTCGTTATGACATAATAATCTTGTGAGATCAAGAAAATTTGAAGGAGTCCTTTATATTTAGAATCAAAACGTATGTACAAATTTATTTCCGAGCAACAACAACGGGAAATTTCTCTGGATCAAAGCCTATGATGTGCCAGGCAACAATTAATTTCAATCCAGAGGAAATTGGAGCTTTTGTTCTCGAACTATTATTTTACATACTGTAGGAAGGCTAGAATTAAAAAACGTTCACAATATTTGTTTCCCTGAACCGTAAATTTTCAAATTTTAGCCATTTTAATTGGAAAGTTGGAAATTTCATATGGAAGAAGGGCATCTCTGAGCCCGTCGTTGGGCGTTCGCATTTAATCCTTCTTTCTAAAGCCCTTACGGGTCAACGCCGTTATTTCTGGCGCCCTCATTGGCTAAACGCGAACATGCAACAGGAGGCTTATAGATCGCCTTATTAAATATATTTATATCGAAGCTGTTTTTAAACAATTTTAATTCCCACAAACCGGAAAAGTTCTCTTGAATTATCCCTAAATTTAATCATCTCTTGGTGACTATTTTCAAAAACACATGTAGATCAAATACCAGAAATTGCAAGTTGCTTCTGAACGATTCACTTTATAGGAAATTTTTCTTTGAAACTGCTGCATTTTCTATTTTTGTCCTGGCGGCTCTGAGTAAACTTTTATTTCTTTGAAAGCGATTTCGATAAATTGCGTAGGTTAGGTTTTTTTTCGGAAAACACTTGTAGATTAAAGACCGAAAATTGCAGGTTATTTCTGAAAAAGCCACTTTTAAGAAAATTAAATTTTTAATCTTTTCCATTATTAATTTTTGTTCTGACGTCTTTAATTTCCTCACAAAAAAATGGCGTGGGTTGAAGCACAATTTGTAAATGTCACTTTTTTATAGGGCTTTTTTATGTGACTAAAGAGATAGCTGTTTTACGGCTAATGAAGTCAAAATGTAAATTACATACTATTAAAGTTTAAGTCTATCCTTAATCTCGAGGACTAGAGTACAATGAAGTTCCAAGCACTTTTACTTTTCCCGTAATACGTGCTCAAAGTCGCACCACTTCAGTGGCGCAGGAGCCTCCAAGGGTTAAGAATTTTCTCAATTCTAATTATTTTGAATTCTTAATTTTTGACGAGTGCGGACAGCTTGATTGGATCCAGGTTAAAGACAGACTTTTCACATTGTTATTTAATAACAGTATGAGAAAAAGGGTCTTTTATCTAGTATGCTTATTTTACTTCAATACTTTTCATTAAACCTCAAATTAAGTCTTTTAATTCACTTTAAAGTATTTTATGATTCACTTAATTTTATTAACATCGACGGCTTTAATACGAGATTAATTGTAAAACGTAATAATGATACTTCTGGGATAACCTCAGGATTGGATATACAGTATATGATATACCGTATATTAATTACGGGGCATCCTGGTTACTTTGTACTAGATTTTTGGCCAAAATTTTTAAATAATTCGGCTTTTGAAAACAACTCATCCGATTACATTCTTAGATAGCTCAAACTGAGGACGAATATCTTGGTAATAATAAAATAATTGGTCTATCGGACCAATTTATTTTATCTTTGTTTCTGAAATTGTTTAATTATCAGTTTTTTTTTAAAGCCGAAGAGTTGTTTTCAAAAGCCGAATTATTTCAAAATTTTGGCCAAAAATCTAGTAAAAAGTGACCAAGAAGCCCCGTTATCGATATCATATACCGTATCTCATATCTATTAAGGTCCTTGCCTAGGCATTTATGTCACTTTTTAGATTACAGTGTTAATATCAGTTGTAACCGACACTGCAATCTGAAAAGTGGGATAAAAAGGCCCCAGTAAGTTCCGTAATATCTCTTTCGGAAGAAAGTTGTTATTTTCTAGTATGGTCTAGTACATAATGTACGTTTAGTAATACGAATGTACTAGATCAAACTAAAAAATAACAACCTTCTTTCTAAAGGGATATATAAAGTAGTACAGCATGTCAAATTTTTGCTTCAGTTTTTGCAGCAGCTAACCTCCGTCAGTGAGAATACTTAAATTAAGAAAACACGTACTTCTTTACCAAATTTAAGCGTTTTGATTGGCGGAGGTTGGTTTCTGCAAAAACTAAAAACGGAAGCAAAAATGTGACATGCAGCATGTCACATGCTGTACTATATATCATATATAATATATAATGTACGGTATATCAAATCCGGAGGTGACACCCTAATTATCATTCATGTGTTTAACAATTTTCAACTTATCTGGTTGTAAAGTCATTCATGTTTATAAAATTGAGTGAATCATCAAATCTGCGACTTTTCAGTGAATTAATAGGCTCAATGGAGGAATTCATTTTCAAAATTCTGCGGACTTTTCAGTGAATTAATAGGCTCAATTGAAGTTTAAACAAAGAATTTACTTTTATTAAGTAGTTAAATTAACTTTAATTTGAAGAACGTTTTCTTTCTGATTAAACTAACTCTCAGTTTTTCTTGTGATCGTCATTAGTATTTCATATACTGTATTTGGTACATTCACTTTTCCTATAATGATATGTTTCCGATTTGCGTTATTTGTGAATCATTTCATTCGTCACTAAGATGACATGTAATATATAACATCCATACGCGTAGCCCACATCGAACACAATTAGGGGGGCTTGGGGGTTTCCCCCCATATATCGTTGCCCTAAACAACCATACAATTGGGGGTTTTAGGGGGTCTCCCCCTAACGTGGGCAAAGCCACATCGAACACACTTAGGGGGGGTTTGGGGGTTTCCCCCCCATATAATCGTGCCTAATCATCAAATCTGCGACTTTTCAGTGAATTAATAGGCTCAATTGAAGGTTTTAAACAAAAGAATTGTACTTTATTAAAGAGTAGTTAAATTAACTTTTAATTTGAAGAACGTTTTCTTTCTTTGATAAAAATACTCTCAGTTTTTCTTGTTGGATCGTCATTAGTATTTCATATACGTATTTGGTACATTCACTTTCCCTATAATGATTATGTTTCCGAATTTGCGTATTTGCTGAATCATTTCATTTCGTCACTAAGATGACATGTTAATATATAACATCCATACGCGTAGCCCACATCGAACACACTTAGGGGGGCTTGGGGTTTCCCCCATATAATCTGCCCTAAACAACCATACAATTTGGGGGGTTTTAGGGGGTCTCCCCCCCAACGTGGGCGAAGCCCACATAGAACACACTTAGGGGGGTTTGGGGGGTTTCCCCCTCCATATAATCGTGCCTATGCATCAAATCTGCGACTATTCAGTGAATTAATAGGCTAATTGAAGTTTTAAACAAAGCATTTTAGTTAAAATTAAATTTGAAGAATATAACGTTTTCTTTCTTTGATAAACTACTCTCAGTTTTCTTGGATCGTCATTAGTATTTCATAACTGTATTGGTACATTCACTTTTCCTATAATGATATTTTCCGAATTTGCGTATTTGCTGAATCATTCATTTCGTCACTAAGATGACTTGTAATATATAACATCCATACGCGTAGCCCACATCGAACACACTCTTAGGGGGGCTTGGGGGTTTCCCCCCCATATAATCGTGCCCTAAACAACCATACAATTTGGGGGGTTTTAGGGGTGGGGGTCTCCCCCCAACGTGGGCGAAGCCCACATTAGAACACACTTTAGGGGGGTTTGGGGGGTTTCCCCCTCCATTATAATCGTGCCCTAATCATCAAATCTGCGACTATTCAGTGAATTAATAGGCTCATTGAAGTTTTAAACAAAAGCATTGTAGTAAAATTAATTTGAAATATTAACGTTTTCTTTCTTTGATAACTACTCTCAGTTTTTCTTTGATCGTCATTAGTATTTCATATACTGTATTTGGTACATTCACTTTCCTATAATGATATGTTTCCGAATTGCGTATTTGCTGAATCATTTCATTTCGTCATAAATGACATGTATATATAACATCCATACGCGTAGCCCACATCGAACACACTTAGGGGGGCTTGGGGGTTTCCCCCCCATATAATCGTGCCCTAAACAACCATACAATTTGGGGGGTTTTAGGGGGGTCTCCCCTAACGTGGGCGAAGCCCACATAGAACACACTTAGGGGTTGGGGGGTTTCCCCCTCCATATAATCGTGCCCTAATCATCAAATCTGCGACTATTCAGTGATAATAGGCTCAATTGAAGTTTTAAACAAAAGCTTGTAGAAATTAATTTGAAAATATAACGTTTTCTTTCTTTGATAAACTACTCTCAGTTTTTCTTGTGATCGTCTAGTATTTCATATACTGTATTTGGTACATTCACTTTTCCCTATAATGATATGTTTCCGAATTTGCGTATTTGCTGATCATTTCATTTCGTTCACTAAGTGACATGTAATATATATAACATCCATACGCGTAGCCACATCGAACACACTTAGGGGGGCTTGGGGGTTTCCCCCCATATTAATCGTGCCCTAAACACCATACAATTTGGGGGGTTAGGGGGTCTCCCCCCAACGTGGGCGAAGCCCACATAGAACACATTAGGGGGTTTGGGGGTTTCCCCCCCATATAATCGTGCCCTAAACACCATACAATTGGGGGGTTTTAGGGGGTCTCCCCCTAACGTGGGCAAAGCCCACATCGAACACACTTAGGGGGTTTGGGGGGTTTCCCCCCATATAATCGTGCCCTAATCATCAAATCTGCGATTTTCAGTGAATTAATAGGCTCAATTGAAGTTTTAAACAAAAGAATTGTACTTTTATTAAAGTAGTAAATTAACTTTAATTTGAAGAACGTTTTCTTTCTTTGATAAACTACTCTCAGTTTTTCTTGTATCGTCATTAGTATTTATATACTGTATTTGGTACATTCACTTTCCTATAATGATATGTTTCCGAATTTGCGTATTTGCTGAATCATGCCATTTCGTGACTACGATGACATGTAATATATAACATCTTTAACAACCATACGCGTAGCCCACATCGAACACACTTAGGGGGATTGGGGGGTTTCTCCGCACATAATCGTGCCCACATAGTAAAATTAGTTTAATTGAGAATATAACGTTTTTTCTTTGATAAACTATTTCAGTTTTCTTGTTGATCGTCATTAGTATTTGGTACATTCACGTTTCCTATAATGATCTGTTTCCGAATTTGCGTATTTGTTGAATAATTTTATTTCGTCACTTAGATGAATATACAGTATGTGTTTTTTTTACTTGCGAAATGAAAATTGGTCATTTTGGTAATTACGGCCAATTAAAAATCGTAACTAGGTGGATTTTATTTCGAAAGCCAAGCTATAGCCGATGTCAAGGGTTCGAAAATATATCCACCTAGTTACCATTTCTTATTGCCCGTAATTACCTTAATGACAATTTACATTTCGCAAGTAAATATAACACATACTGTATTTCTACTTTATTTGCTAAATGATGACTTGAATTCCAAATTGAACAATTTTTTCTTAATTCTAATGTGATTTTATATCGATAACGATAAATATTTTTTTTCTTTCTGCTGGAGAGGTATTTCGAAAAAAAAATATCTCGAGTTTAAAAATTATGCCATTTAAAAAATTAATTCGTTTTAGTGGAAAATTGTTAAATTTTTGCAACTCTGAGAGAAAATTGCGTAGAAAATCGCAAAACTCAGCTACCGCTTTGTTCTCCTTGTTTTGACTTCCATTAAATCCTCATTGAAGAAATCGATTATTTTTCCCGAGTGTCCCTAAATCCAGTTTTGTTTTGCTTTTATGTAATTTTTTACACTTGAACCGAAATTTCAACAAAATAAGCCTACCGATTTCACGCATTGTTTGGAGGCGAAAAAACTAGACAAGAATCATGTCAATCGCATATCGCTTGAACCAATGCATCCCTTTTTAATGAGTTTTTGGACTCTTTTTTAATTGGTCATATTATGCGTAGGTTGAGATATTCGAGGGGTTGAAAATATGTCACAACGGCTTGACGGCTAGAAGTAACCGTATAGTTAGTCTAATATGGTATAATTTTTTTCCGGTTGTAGAAAAATACTTTACTATACGAGTCTTCAATTTTCCATGATTTTTACGCCTATGAGGTTACTAACAGGTGAAAACGATTAACACCTTTATCGTCACGTGTTTTTCTGAGCGCAATTTACATCGCTTATTCATTTTTCAGAGAGTAACCACTGATCTGCTAAAATTGAAAAAAATGGTCTCAAATAAAAAATTTCTGATATGCATCGAATGTAAAATTAACTAATTATTAAACATGTTGTCCAGATTCGATAAGAAATATTATTTAAATCGAGGAAGAAAAAAATATTTAATTCTTCGCGCATTTGAGTAACTGGTCAGATATTATTTTAAAAAATCGATTACATTTTTTTCACATTTTACGCGCGCAAAATCTGTGAGAAAAAAAAAATGATTTTATTCGCCAATCAGAAGGGAGCGTTAAAATCATGGGAAAATTTGAAAATGACTCGTATAGTAGAAAAATTTCTCAAAAAGTGTTAATATGACACCATCTATATGAATGTATGTACCAAAAAACTGGTTGCTAACTTAGTTCAACGAGGCGGTTAATTTGATATTAAATAAGTTTTGTCGGATCAAAGGGCATCCATTTTTTCTTCTTTTACCTTTTTTTTATCGAAAATCAGTTTTGGGAGCCAAAATTATAATTTGAATTTTTTTTATTTTTTTTTACAAAATTTTGTTTAATTTCATAAATAAGTGGCCTTGCCCAAAACTACCGATTTGGTATTTGTTTTATATAATTGAATACTGAAAAAACAAAATCCTATATTTGATTTACGTGACGCAAAAAAATTTCATTACCAAGTGTTTTAGCTTTTGAGGTGTTCCCCGAGGAGATTCACCTCTAACCAATCAGAGCGGCGACTGGGATATTTATTTAAAATGCGTTTTAATCTCCCCGGAAGAAAACCCCCAAAAGCTAAAACACATTCGGTAATTTTTTACCGTTAATATTATTAACCCCCAGGGAGTTTAGAACAATCCACCCATTTATTTCTATAGGTCGATATTAATGGTGGACACTAATTATATATATATTCCGCATTGAACATCTATTTTTTCAATAAAAAATACATTTCAAATGTCAGAAATGAAGTTTTACAGAGTTGACCACCCTCTTAGTAAAAAGGCATGTTAGAATTAATAAATGTGCAAAAAAAAGTGCTCATACTCGAGAATTTTTTGCTCTTAAAAATAAAAAAAAATAAGACAGAATTAATGTGCCAGAAAATTCGTGGGTGATCATGAAAGCCAGACCATGTTAATCTTTCCAGCTTATTAGGGCTCATTTAGCCTCTTGGGAACAAGATTTAGTCTCAAAGTTCAAGAACGCACTGAGTTCAACCAGACCATCAAATTTATACGGTATGTTTGACTTGGTGTTTTTGACGTTTGTGACTAATCCAATTTGGAAGACAGCCCAGTGTTTTCGTGTTATAAGGACTCTAATTTTGCACGAGTGTAGAGGGTCATTTTGTCGATATTTTTTTTCAAATGACCATAACTTTTCAACATAATGATGTAACTTATATCATATCGATTACGCGACTTCCTGTCGTTATTTGCTAGATTTTTTGGCCAAAACTTTTAAATAATTCGCATTTGAAAACAACTCATCCGATTGCATTCTTAGATAGCTCAGACTGAGCTCAATATTTTGTGAATAATAATACAAAAATTGGTTCAAATTTTCCGACCGTTTTTCAAAGTTTTCGAAATTTGTATTCGCGAGAGAAAATTCTAAATACATCAATTTTTTCGATTATTTCCAGAAATTCATCTGATACTATTTGAAAAACTTTTGTTTTGGGCAAATTCCAAAAGCGGCTAAAAGTAGAAAAACAATCAACTTTTGTGTGACGCTTAATTTTAAGTGAAAGTTTATGTCATGATGTTCAGGTTTTAATCAATACATTTATCTAGCAGCGAATTTTCCTTAGCATTTCATGGCATGAATTTCACCTAAAATAATGTGTCATCTTGTGTGAAGTACGTAGGTTTGTGCTCAGCGCCTATTTTGACCAATTTTAAAACTTCCGTGAAATTCCGTGAATTAAGGATTTTTATAATCATGCCAGGAAACCTTAAAAACATATAATTAAAATTTTCTACCAATTTTGATTTTCTGGGCAAAATTTTTTTTCCCCATTTCCAGTTTTTGATAAATTCAAGCTTATAGCTGAACTTGACTTTGTACTTGTATATTTAAACTTAGAAAAACTCATATATTACAAATTTTTTTGCTTGAAAATTAATAATTAGAAACGTTCACATTAAAAATTGAACAAAGGATATTAGTTAATATCGAATTTCGATTATCTTTTACTTTGGTGTCAAATTAAATCTTTTGTGAGTGTCAAATTTCATTTTTGTTCCTTTTTATTTTTGAAATTTTTACATAAAAAAATATCTAGAAAATTTATTTTTTGCAAATTTGCTTGTCGGATAAATTTCAGATTTTTCAATTTCGTAATCATTTTAAGTAAAAACTCTTCGATAGCCAACCAGTCAATGGCCATTCTTTATTATCGGAATTTTTTCTGTTGGTTAAGAAACGATTAGGCTGACATTTTTGAATATTTTTGAACTCTTTAATTAATTACTAATCGAAAAACCTATAATAACCAAAACGAGTCATTAAGAGTAATTAAAGTTTCAATTATCCACTCATTTCAGAATCATTTAATGGTGTAAAATATGTTTAATTTGCGACTGTATTAAATACAAGGCGATTAGGCTTGACAAACTAGCTGATTGTTTTTTGAATTCCTCTCCAAAATTGAGTTTTTGGTCAAAATTTGAGTTCATAGAAACCGGTCACGTGTGAGAGCGGACATAAATTGCCCAATTTTTTTCGAATTTAAAATTTGTTCATATGGAAAGTAAGAGCAATTTTATAGTTTCGGAACTGTCTACGAATGAGTGAAAACATTCTTACTAATAAAGATAATCATGGTCTGATTGACACTCATACCTATTTTTTGCGCAATTTCATAAATCAATTCGTAAAAATATTCATTTTTCTGTGAATTTCACTAACGATAGAGAGTATTTTATATAATATTTTCTCGGAACGTTAAAAGTAAACAATTTCTTGTTTTTCCCAATTCTAAATACAGTAACAGATTTAATTCGTGGAAAAAAATAAAAGGTTAGCCCAGACTGGTTTCTTGACTTGTTAGAACTATTACAAATAATGTACACATATTTATAGTATTTAAATGCTCATTGAGCAGAAATGCACAAAGTCCCTTTATGATAATGTAATTTCACACGTGAGCAATTTGTAACATTCAAAATATTTTGTTCATTCATTTTATGTACTGTACATAAAGTGAATGAGCAAAATATTTTGAATGTTACGATTGTCACTGAGAAATCACATATATCGTAAGGAATTTGTGCATTTTCTGCTCAATGAGCATTTAAATACTAGTAAATATGTGTACATTATTGTAATAGTTCTAACAAGTCAGAGAAACCAGTCTGGGCTACCTTTTTTTTTCCCCGAATTATATGTGTAACACTGACTTTACCCTTATCGACCGTTGTACCCTTATCCGTGCGATTTTTGGTCGAGATGAAAACGTTTTAAGTCTAAACGCATATATCGATTACGAAGCCCGAGTGCATATAAATTTTGATTTTTATTCTGGTGAAGGAATTTTGTGGAAACCAGACGGCGATGATTACGTAATTTTTATTCAGATTCAACCTATTATGCTTCATCTGTATTTTATTGGGCCGATTGTGTGCGTTGGTCTAAATTAGAGATGTATTTTGGTTGGATTAATTTTATCTACACAATTTTATGATCACGCTATTTGTCGCCGAAATGTTTTTTCATCAGAATAAAAACCAAAAATGCTTTTATATGAATTCGGGCATCTTAATCGATAAAGACGTGTACCCTAATCCGAACGTTTGTACCCTTTATCGAACGATTTTTTGTCCGTGCTGAGGTGTTCGGATAAGACAGTTCGAATTAATAAAAATTACAAAAAACTCAATAACTCGGGTATGCGGCGCAGTTTATTCGAAAAATTCGTATTTGAAATCTAACGAGAGACATTAGTATTTTAACACTTCAGTTCAACGTGCAGACCGACTCATGGTGCTTTTTGAGGGTGACCAGGGAACTTGGATTCCTATGATGGATTGAAAATGAAAAATAGCGGAAAGAAGATCAGATTCGCGAAAAAAAAATTTTGCTCGAGCCCTTTTTTGAAATGCTGCTTCTGTGATTGTAAATTTTCATTTTTCTGTGGATTTTAAAAGTTTCATTTGCAATTTTGAAAGGTTAGAAAGAAATTTTTTCAATTTGTTTTTTCAAAATGCTTAGAATCTTGCAAGGAATACGTTGGTTGCATGGTTAAGCGTCAATATGTCGAATAAGGTTCCGCCAATCAGCGACCAGGGATTTGAAAAAAAAGGGGCTCGAGCAAAAAAATTTTTTTTTTGCGAGTTTGATTTCTTTTCCGCTATTTTTTATTTTAATCCATCATAGGAATCCCAAGTTCATGTTCACTTCAAAAAAAGCACCGTGCGACTGTCTTGAAATTGCCAAAAAATATTATAAATAAACATTTTTAATTAATTTTTTTCCTAATTGTTTTAATGGAAGCCCCAAATTCATGCTTGGTTATTAAGGATAGATAAGCGATGTTTTCATATACATTTATATCCTACTTTATATTATTGAGAGGTTTTTAAGACATGGGAAACATATGTATATGATATATATCATATATCCCTTTATTACACTTTGGTTAAAATGCGTAGCCACTACTCATTTAACGTGTGATTTTAACGTTGTGGCTACGCATTCTAACCAAAGTGTAATAAAGGCATATATTGTTTTCTTCTATGATAGTAGTATTTTATTTGACGTTTCGGCTTATCAGCATTTGCATTGTGAGTTCAAGAAAAAAGTTCGGGTCAAATAAAATACTATCAATATTTTATTTCACGCAGACCTTTTCAGAACTCACATTGGAAATGAATTGTACGCCGAACGTCAAATAAAATTATCTATTATAGAACAAAACATACTACTGTGATGTGCGTCTATAAGGACAATATGGCCAAAACCTACGCTTTTTCATTTTTGTCTGTCCCTCAATCAAGGGACAATATGGCAAAATATTCGAAAGTGTCTTTTTCTTAAAATATCTATAATTCACCTCTTTTCGATAAAAAATATGAGTAAAGAGAAAAAAAAACAAAGTTCTTCAATTTTTTTGGAAAAATTATGGTGTTTAAAAACTTTGGCTTCAGGTTTTTAGCCTCTTTCCCGTTATTTTTAGAAAAAACCAATTTTAGAGGGACAATATGGCACAAATATCAGCTGTCCTTAAAGACGAAAATCACCAGTACATTATAATTTCTATTGAAATTTGCATTAAAAAAACTATAAAAACAATATTTGAACTTTGACCTTGTCTTCGGATATACTGATTTGAGAATGAATATTTCAAATCTCAGTCACTCAAGTGAGAAGTTACACTAGACTTTGTGATATCAAATGATTACCTAAAATAAATATATGCATGTCGTTCTGAAATATAATTTGCTCCGTGGTGCCTTGTTTTAAGCACCCCTACATATTAACACACGAGTATTAAATTAGTTTTTTCTCAAATTTCAAAATTTTAGATAAATAAAATTATTTTTCTTAAGAATACTTTATTCAATATTCAAAACACCGAAAAGTTGTTACCTGTTAGGGGGAATTTGTACCAGTCAGATAACATTTCCTATACTTTTTCTAAGATTCAATACAGTTTTATGTCATTTTTTGACATGAGCTTATTATTGAAGTTAGCTGTGTTTTTTTGGAAACCGCTAAACCAGTTGTTAAATTTCAATTTTGAGGTATTATTCTTTATTTCAAACACCATAATGTTTTGAGGATATTCTGTGAAATGAATATTAAATAAGCTGAAAACTTTTCTGCTTCACGATAGCTCTTATCAGTGTGTGGTGTACTAGTAAAGGGGAGCGATAAGTGTATTTCAAATCACTTGATTCTTTGTCATAGCACAGGTCTATTTAAAATCTACATTCTACATGCGTTGACCTTGATTACATCAAAAACCTTTTTCTTTCCCTACGTAACGGCATGAATAAGTTACCAAAACAATGAATCGTCAGAATAAAATATACACCAAATTATATAATTAAAAAATTACGTAGTAATCCATTGTGCTTATCAAGCATTTGTTGCGAGGTCAACTGAAATCTTGGAGCGATTTGGTTGATAAACACTCGACGACAGGTGACGAAATTTCATTCGCTTGAAAATGTTTGGGCGATTTTATTTTGACTTTTTTTAAGAAAACTTAATCTCAGGAAATTGGGAAAAACGTTTTTTTGCAGAGTTCGAACAATTTTCTTACCAAAAGACCAATTACGTAGTTTTTGAATGAAAAATTGTGGGAAAAATCCACTGTGATGTTCTGGTCATAGGACAAATTTGGGTGAAAATAGGGCCAACCTACGCTTTTTATTTTGGTCCCGAAATTATTATTATTCAGAATATTATTATGGCCAAGATATTTAGGACAGATTTGTCTAAGGACAATTGGAAAATTTTGCTGAAGGACAATTTTGGGAAAATCATACCTGTCCTAATAGACAAACACAGTAGCATTTTTTTTAATGAGTCAAAATTTTTAAATGAACGAATAATTTACGCATTCTTATTCATGAAAAAACAGAATTTATATTATTTTTGAGTTCATTTTACTAACGACAGCCAATTTTGGACTTTTTATAATTGTCACTAAAAATTAATGAACTTTTTTAAATATCCTTTTACCAACGAAACTCCATCTCAAAAACGTTTACCATCTCTATAGCGCGTGTTCGAATCCCACTAATGTTGTACTATGTGATTGTCTTTAGTGCTTGCTTGATGATTACACACTGATCAAATTTAGCGGTCCAATATCAAGCACCCTTGCCTATTAATCATTACTCAAGACAAGCAACTAAGACAACATTAGTGGGATTTCGAACACGCGCTATAGAATTGTAAACGTTTTTGAGATGGAGTTTTCTTTTTTGGTTAAAGGACAATTTCGCCGAATTTGCCAATATTCAT
>SCLH01000326.1:313380-325440 GCA_004367855.1 Oikopleura vanhoeffeni | reverse complement strand
ACACACTTAGGGGGTTTGGGGGGTTTCCCCCATAATCGTGTCCTAAACAACCATACAATTTGGGGGGTTTTTAGGGGGTCTCCCCTAACGTGGCGAAGCCCACTAGAACACACTTAGGGGGTTTGGGGGTTTTCCCCCATATTATCGTGCCCACATAGTTTTAAAAGTAAGCGCAATTTGAAGATATACGTTTTCTTCTTTGATAAACTACTTTCAGTTTTCTTCAGGATTCAGTATTTGTACATTCACTTTTCTATAATATCTATTTCCGATTGCGTATTTGTGAATCATGCCATTTCGTGACCGATGAATGTAATATAACATCCTTAACACCATAGCGCGTAGGCCTCACTAACACACTTAGGGGGCTTGGGGGTTTCCCCCCATATAATCGTGTCCTAGACATCCATCCAATTTGGGGGGTTTTAGGGGTCTCCCCTAACGTGTGAGCCCACATCGAACACACTTAGGGGGTTTCCCCCCATATAATCGTGCCCTAAACACCATACAATTTGGGGGGTTTTAGGGGGTCTCCCCCTAACGTGGGCGAAGCCCACATCGCACACTTAGGGGGGTTTGGGGGTTTCCCCCCATCATAATCGTCTGCCTAAACATCCATACAATTTGGGGGGTTTTAGGGGGTCTCCCCTACGGGGCGAAGCCCACATAGACACACTTTAGGGGGTTTGGGGGGTTTCCCCCCCATTAATCGTGGCCCACGTGTTAGCTAAAATGTAGCTACTATTGAAGATTAATTAACGTTTCTTTCTTTGATAAACTACTTCAGTTTTTCGCTAGGGATATCAGTATTTGGTACATTCAACCTTTTCTATAATGATCTATTCCGAATTTGCGTATTTGCTGATCATGCCATTTCGTGACTACGATGACATGTATATAACATTCTTAACAACCATACGCGTTAGCCACATTCGAACACACTTAGGGGGCTTGGGGGTTTCCCCCCCTATAATCGTGTCCTAAACATCCATACAATTTGGGGGTTTTAGCGGCGGTCGTCCCCAACGTGGGCGAAGCCCACATCGAACACTTAGGGTGGTTTCCCCCCATTATATGGTGCGTGCCTACAAGCAACCATACAATTTGGGGGTTTTAGGGGGTCTCCCCCTAACGTGGCGAGCCACATTGAACCATTAGGAGGGTTTGTGGGTTTCCCCCCATATAATTCGTGCCCTAAACATCCAAGCACTTTGGGGGGTTTTCAGGGGTCTCCCCCTGAACGTGGGCGAAGCCAACACTAGAAACACACTTAGGGGGGTTTGGGGGTTTCCCCCCATATTAATCGTTTCCTAAACATCCATACAATTTGGGGGTTTAGGGGGTCTCCCCCTAACGTGGGGGCGAAAGCCACATAGAACACACTTAGGGGGGTTTGGGGGTTTCCCCCATATGATCGTGTCCACTAATCCATACAATTTGGGGGGTTTCAGGGGGTCTCCCCTAAACGTGGCGAGCCCACAACTAGAACACACTTAGGGGGGTTTGGGGGGTTCCCCCCCATATATCGTGTCCTAAACATTCCTACAATTTTGGGGGGTTTTAGGGGGTCTCCCCTAACGTGGGCGAGCCCACATGAACACACTTAGGGGGGGTTTGGGGGTCCCCCCCATATAATCGTGTCCTAAAATCATACAATTTGGGGGGTTTTAGGGGGTCTCCCCTAACGTGGGCGAAGCCACATAGACAACACCACTTATGGGGGTTTGGGCGGTTTCCCCCCTCACCATATAATCGTGCCCACATATAAATTAAGCTCAATTTGAGGATATAACGTTGTCTTTCTTTGATAAACTACTTCAGTTTTCTCAGCATCAGTATTTGGGTACATTCACTCTTCCCTTAATGATCTATTCCGAATTTGCGTATTTGCTGGAATCTATGCCATTTCGGTGTTCGTGACTACGATGACATGTAATATATAACATCTTTAACAACCATACGCGTAGCCCACATCGAACACACTTAGGGGGGATTGGGGGGTTTCTCCCCACATAATCGTGCCCACATAGTAAAATTAAGTTTAATTTGAAGATATAACGTTTTTTTCTTTGATAAACTATTTCAGTTTTTCTTGTGATCGTCATTAGTATTTGGTACATTCACGTTTCCTATAATGATCTGTTTCCGAATTTGCGTATTTGTTGAATAATTTCATTTCGTCACTTAGATGAATATACAGTATGTGTTTTTTTTACTTGCGAAATGAAAATTGTCATTTTGGTAATTACGGCCAATTAAAAATCGTAACTAGGTGGATTTTATTTCGAAAGCCAAGCTATAGCCGATGTCAAGGGTTCGAAAATATAATCCACCTAGTTACCATTTCTTATTGCCCGTAATTACCTTAATGACAATTTACATTTCGCAAGTAAATATAACACATACTGTATTTCCTACTTTATTTGCTAAATGATGACTTGAATTCCAAATTGAACAATTTTTTCTTAATTCTAAGTGGATTTTATATCGATAACGATAAAATATTTTTTTTCTTTCTGCTGGAGAGGTATTTCGAAAAAAAAATATCTCGAGTTTAAAAATTATGCCATTTAAAAAAATTAATTCGTTTTAGTGAAAATTGTTAAATTTTTGCAACTCTGAGAGAAAATTGCGTAGAAAATCGCAAAACTCAGCCTACCGCTTTGTTCTCCTTGTTTTGACTTCCATAAAATCCTCATTGAAGAAATCGATTATTTTTTCCCGAGTGTCCCTAAATCCAGTTTTGTTTTGCTTTTATGTAATTTTTTTACACTTGAACCGAAATTTCAACAAAATAAGCCTACCGATCTCACAGCATTGTTTGGAGGTGAAAAACTAGTCAAGAATCATGTCAATCGCATATCGCTTGAACCAATGCATCCCTTTTTAATGAGTTTTTGGACTCTTTTTTAATTGGTCATATTATGCGTAGGTTGAGATATTCGAGGGGTTGAAAATATGTCACAACAGGCCTTGACGGCTAGAAGTAACCGTATAGTTAGTCTATATGGTATAATTTTTTTCCGGTTGTAGAAAAATACTTAGAAAAAAATTCTCAAAAAAGTGTAATATGACACCATCTATATGAGATGTATGTACCAAAAAACTGGTGCTAACTTAGTTCAACGAGGCGGTTAATTTTATATTAAAATAAGTTTTGTCGGATCAAACGGGCATCCATTTTTTCTTACTTTTACCTTTGTTTATCGAAAAATCGAGTTTTGGGAGCCAAAAATCATAATTTTGAATTTTTTTATTTTTTTTACAAAATTTTTGTTAATTTCATAAATAAGTGGCCTTGACTCAAAAACTACCGATTTGGCATTTGTTTTATAATAATTGAATACTGAAAAAACGAAAAATCGCTATATTTTGATTACGTGACGACAAAAAAAAATTTCATACCCAATGTGTTTTAGCTTTTGGGGTGTTCCCCGAGGGAAGATCACGCTTAACCAATCAGAGCGCGACTTGGTTAGTTTATTTAAGGGTATGGTGGTTCCTACATTTTCTACAGTTATTATGTCAAAAAATGCACCAAACAGTCGTTGATGTTTAAAAGCACAAAACAACCAATGACAACAAAAAATTTTCGAAAATTTTGCGTTTTTCGATTTTTTCTAAGTATTTTTCTCAAAATTATGTTCAAAAATAACGTTTGTGTCAATTTGACCACTAAAACTTCAAATATCGGGTTGACGTAAGCAACTTTCTTCATCGTGTTTCTTCAGCTTTCTTTTGAGCCTACTTTCGAAAAAATCGAAGCACATTTTTTTCGGAAATTTTTTCACGTGACCTTGAAAAATTCATATTTTTTGTTTTGGGTCGAAATTTGACAACAACGCTCCTACACAAGTTTCTGTTTGTTTAGAGCTGGCTTTTGCAAAAATTTGAGTAAATTTTGAAATTTAACCTAGGAGGAGATAGATTTTCCGATTAAAAAAGTCCAAAAACCGGTATTTTGGACGGTTTTTACGTATTCTAGAATATAGCACTTATCGACAAGAGCGCTCCTACAAAGTTTTGTATACTAATTATACAGGTTATGTTCAAATTTAGGTTTATTTCAAAATATAACCTCAGAGAGTAGGAATTTCCGTTTTGGCTTAGGTGGCTCTTGTGCGCTTATGTGTGAAGGAGTGTGGTCATACAAAAAAAGTTTGGCAAATTTTTTTCGCAAGTTGAAGGCTAGTTCTACAAACTGGTAATCTGAATTATATCCTCAAGGCCCTGTTCGGCTAATATTTTATCGAGAATATGTCAAAATTAGGAACCACCATACCCTTAAATGGCGTTTTTATCTCCCGGAGAAAAACCGCAAAGCTAAAACACATTCGGTAATTTTTTCCCTTTACCCGTATATTATTAACCCCAGGAAGTTCAGAACAATCACCCATTTATTCATTATAACGATATTAATGGTGGACACCTAATATACTGTATATCCGCATTGAACATCTATTTTTTCAATAAAAAATACATTTCAAAATGTCAGAAATGAAGTTTTACAGAGTTGACCACCCTCTTAGTAAAAAGGGCATGTTAGAATTAATAAATGTGCAAAAAAACAGTGCTCATACTCGAGAATTTTTTGCTCTTAAAAATAAAAAAAAATAAGACAGAAATTAATGTGCCAGAAAATTCGTGGGTGATCATGAAAGCCAGACCATGTTAATCTTTCCAGCTTATTAGGGCTCATTTATGCCTCTTGGGAACAAGATTTAGTCTCAAAGTTCAAGAACGCACTGAGTTCAAACAGACCATCAAATTTATACGGTATGTTTGAACTTGGTGTTTTTGACGTTTGTGACTAATCCAATTTGGGAAGACAGCCCAGTGTTTTCGTGTTATAAGGACTCTAATTTTGCACGAGTTGTAGAGGGTCATTTTGTCGATATTTTTTTTTTCAAATGACCATAACTTTTCAACATAATGATGTAACTTATATCATATCGATTACGCGACTTCCTGGTCGTTATTTGCTAGATTTTTGGCCAAAACTTTTAAATAATTCGGCATTTGAAAACAACTCATCCGATTGCATTCTTAGATAGCTCAGACTGAGCTCAAATATTTTGTGAATAATAAAATACAAAAATTGGTCCAAATCCGACCGTTTCAAAGTCTCGAAATTTGTATTCGGAGAAAATTCTAAAATACATCAATTTTCGATTATTTTCCAGAAATTCATCTGATACTATTTGAAAAACTTTTGTTTTGGGCAAATTCCAAAAGCGGCTAAAAGTAGAAAACAATCAACTTTTGTGTGACGCTTAATTTTAAGTGAAAGTTTATGTCATGAATGTTCAGGTTTTAATCAATACATTTATCTAGCATGAATTTTCCTTAGCATTCATGGCATGAATTTTCACCCTAAAATTAATGTGTCATCTTGTGTGAAGTACGTAGGTTTGTGCTCAGCGCCTATTTTGACCAATTTTTAAAACTTCCGTGAATTCCGCTGAACTTAAGGATTATGATTTATAATTCATGCCAGGAAACCTTAAAAACATATAATTAAATTTTCTACAATTTTGATTTTCGGGCAAAATTTTTTTTTCCCCATTTCCAAGTTTTTGATAAATTCAAGCTTATAGCTGAACTTGACTTTGTACTTTGTATATTTAAACTTAGAAAAACTCATTATATTACAAATTTTTTTGCTTGAAAATTAATAATTAGAAACGTTCACATTAAAAATGAAAAAGGATATTAGTTAATAATCGAATTTCGATTATCTTTTACTTGGTGTCAAATTAAATCTTTTGTGAGTGTCAAATTTCATTTTGGTTCCTTTTTATTTTGAATATTTTTACATAAAAAAATATCTAGAAAATTTATTTTTTGCAAATTTTGCTTGTCGGAATAAATTTCAGATTTTCAAATTTCGTAATCATTTTAAGTAAAAACTCTTCGATAGGCCAACCAGTCAATGGCCATCTTTTATTATCGGGAATTTTTTTCTGTTGGTTAAGAAACAGATTAGGCTTGACATTTTGAAATATTTTTGAACTCGTAATTAATTACTAATCGAAAAACCTATAATAACCAAAACGAGTTCATTAAGAGTAATTAAGTTTCAATTATCCACTCATTTCAGAATCATTTATGGTGTAAAATATGTTAATTTGCGACTGTATTAAATACAAAGGCGATTAGGCTGACAAACTAGCTGATTGTTTTTTGAATTCCTCTCCAAAATTGAGTTTTTGGTCAAAATTGAGTTCATAGAAACCGGTCACGTGGTGAGAGCGACATAAATGCCCAATTTTTTCGAATTTAAAATTTGTTCATATGGAAAAGTAAGAGCAATTTTATAGTTTCGGAACTGTCTACGAATGAGTGAAAACAATTCTTTACTAATAAAGAATAATCAATGGTCTGATTTGACACTCATACCTATTTTTGCGCAATTTCATAAATCAATCTCGTAAAAATATAATTTTTCTGTGAATTTCACTAAACGATAGAGAGTATTTATATAATTATTTCTCGGAACGTTAAAAAGTAAACAAATTTCTTGTTTTTCCCAAATTCTAAATACAGTAACAGATTTAATTCGTGGAAAAAAATAAAAGGTAGCCCAGACTGGTTTCTCTGACTTGTTAGAACTATTACAAATAATGTACACATATTTACTAGTATTTAAATGCTCATTGAGCAGAAAATGCACAAAGTCCCTTATGATAATGTAATTTCACACGTGAGCAATTGTAACATTCAAAATATTTTGTTCATTCATTTTATGTACTGTACATAAAGTGAATGAGCAAAATATTTTGAATGTTACGATTGCTCACGTGAGAAATCACATTATCGTAAGGAAATTTGTGCATTTTCTGCTCAATGAGCATTTAAATACTAGTAAATATGTGTACATTATTTGTAATAGTTCTAACAAGTCAGAGAAACCAGTCTGGGCTACCTTTTTTTTTCCCCGAATTATATGTGTAACACTGACTTTACCCTTATCCGACCGTTGTACCCTTATCCGTGCGATTTTTGGTCGAGATGAAAACGTTTATAAGTCTAAACGCATATATCGATTACGAAGCCCGAGTGCATATAAATTTTATTTTTATTCTGGTGAAGAAGTATTTTGTGGAAACCAGACGGGATGATTACGTAATTTTTATTCAGATCATAACCTATTATGCTTCATCTGTATTTTAATTGGGCCGATTGTGTGCGTTGGTGCTAAATTAGAGAGTGTATTTTGGTTGGATTAAATTTTATCTACAGTTACGTAATGATCACGCTATTTGCGTCCCGAAATGTTTTTTCATCAGAATAAAAACCAAAAAATGCTTTTATATGAATTCGGGCATCTTAATCGATAAAGACGTGTACCCTAATCCGAACGTTGTACCCTTATCCGAACGATTTTTGTCCGTGCTGAGGTGTTCGGATAAGACAGTTCGAATTAATAAAAATTACAAAAACTCAACTAACTCGGGTATGGGCGCAGTTTATTCGAAAAATTCGTATTTGAAATCTAACGAGAGACATTAGTATTTTAACACTTCAGTTCAACGTGCAGACGACTCATGGTGCTTTTTTGAGGGTGACCAGGGAACTTGGGATTCCTATGATGGATTGAAATGAAAAATAGCGGAAAAGAATCAGATCGCGAAAAAAAAATTTTGCTCGAGCCCTTTTTTTGAAATGCTGCTCTGTGATTGTAAATTTTCATTTTTCTGTGATTTTAAAAGTTTCATTTGCAATTTTGAAAGGTTAGAAAAGAAATTTTTTCAATTTGTTTTTATCAAAATGCTTAGAATCTTGCAAGGAATACGTTGGTTGCCATGGTTAAGCGTCAATATGTCCGAATAAGGTCCGCCAATCAGCGACCAGGGATTTGAAAAAAAAGGGCTCGAGCAAAAATTTTTTTTGCGAGTTGATTCTTTTCCGCTATTTTTTATTTTAATCCATCATAGGAATCCCAAGTTCCATGTTCACCTTCAAAAAAAGCACCGTGCGACTGTCTTGAAATTGCCAAAAAATATTATAAATAAACATTTTTAATTAATTTTTATTCCTAATTGTTTTAATGGAAGCCCCAAATTCATGCTTGGATTATTAAAGGATAGATAAGCGATGTTTTCTATACATTTATATCACTACTATTATATTATTGGAGGTTTTTAAGACATGGGAAACATATGTATATGATATATATCATATATCCCTTTATTACACTTTGGTTAAAATGCGTAGCCACTACTCATTTTAACGTGTGATTTTAACGTTGTGGCTACGCATTCTAACCAAAGTGTAATAAAGGCATATATGTTTTCTTCTATGATAGATAGTATTTTATTTGACGTTTCGGCTTATCAGCCATTTGCATTGTGAGTTCAAGAAAAAGTTTCGGGTCAAATAAAATACTATCAATATTTTATTTCACGCAGACCTTTTCAGAACTCACATTGGAAATGAATTGTACGCCGAAACGTCAAATAAAATTATATCTATTATAGAACAAAACATACTACTGTGATGTGCGTCTATAAGGACAATATGGCCAAAACCTACGCTTTTTCATTTTGGTCTGTCCCTCAATAAGGACAATATGGCAAAAATATTCGAAAGTGTCTTTTTCTTAAAATATCTATAATTCACCTCTTTTTCGTAAAAATATGAGTAAAGAGAAAAAAAAAACAAGGTCTTCAATTTTTTTGGAAAAATTATGGTGTTTAAAAACTTTGGCTCAGGTTTTTAGCTCTTTCCCGTTATTTTAGAAAAACAATTTTAGAGGACAATATGGCAAAATATCAGCTGTCCTTAAAGACGAAAATCACAGTACAATTATAATTTCTATTTGAAATTTGCATTAAAAAACTATAAAACACATATTTGAACTTTGACCTTGTTTCGGAATATACTGATTGAGAATAATAATTTCCAAATTCAAGGTCACTCAAGTGAGAAAGTACACTAGACTTTGTTATATCAAAGATTACTAAAATAAATATATTACGCATGTCGTGAAATATAATTTGCATACAGTGGCTGCCTTGTTTAAGCACCCCTACAATATTAACATCCGAGTATTAAAAATTAGGTTTTTTCTCAAAATTCAAAATTTTAGATAAGATAAAATTATTTTTCTTAGTAAACTTTATTCAAATATTCAAAACACCGAAAAAGTTGTACCTGTTAGGGAATTTGTACCAGTCAGATAACATTCCTATACTTTTTCTAAGATTCAAAATACAGTTTTATGTTATTTTTTGCATGAGCTTATTATTGAAGTTAGCTGTGTTTTTTTGAAACCGCTAAAACCAGTGTTCAATATTTTCAATTTGAGGTATTATTTCATATTTCAAACACCATAATAGTTTGAGGAATTCTGTGAAAATGAATATTAACATAAGCTGAAAAACTTTTTCTACTCAGATAGTTATTATCAGTGTGTGGTGTACTAGTAAGGGAGCGATAAGTGTAATTCAAATCATTTGATCTTTGTCATAGCAAAGTGTCCTATTAAAAATCTACATTCTCACATGGTTGACCTTGAATTACATCAAAAACACTTTTTCTTCCCCTACGTAACGGCATGAATAATTACCCAAAACAATGAATCAGTCAGAATAAAATCTATACACCAAATTAATATTAATAAAATATACGTAGTAACCATTGTGCTTATCAAGAATTTGTTGCGAGGGTCAACTGAAAACTTTGGAGCGATTTGGTTGAATAAACACTGACGAAAGGTGACGAAATTTCATTCGCTTGAAAATGTTTAGGGCGATTTTATTTTGACTTTTTTTAAGAAAACTTATCTCAGGAAATTTGGAAAAACGTTTTTTTGCAGGAGTCGAAAATTTTCTTACCAAAAAGACCAATTTACGTAGTTTTTGAAGAAAAATTGTGTGAAAATCCACTGTGATTTCTGTCTATAAGGACAATTTGGGGAAAATAGGGCCAAAACCTACGCTTTTTTATTTTGGTCCGAAATATTATTATCAAATATTATTATGGCCAAGATATCTTAGGACAGATTGCTAAGGACAATTTGGGAAAATTTTGCTAAGGACAATTTGGGAAAATCATACCTGTCCTAATAGACAAAAAACACAGTAGCATTTTTTTTAAATGAGTCAAAATTTTAAATGAACGAAATAATTTACGCATTCCTTATTCATGAAAAACAGAATTTATATTATTTTTGAGTTCATACTAACGAAGCAATTTTGGACTTTTTATAATTGTCACCAAAAATTAATGAAACTTTTTTCAACATATCCTTTTACCAACGAAACTCCATCTCAAAAACGTTTACCATCTCTATAGCGCGTGTTCGAATCCCACTAATGTTGTCTATGTGATTGTCTTAGTGCTTGCTTGAGTGATTACACACTGATCAAATTTAGCGGTCCCAATATCAAGCACCCTTGCCTATAATCATACTCAAGACAGCCACTAAGACAACATTAGTGGGATTCGAACACGCGCTATAGAGATTGTAAACGTTTTTGAGATGGAGTTTCTTTGGTAAAAGGACATATCGCCGAATTTGCCAATATCGCCGAAATTTTATAGCGAAAAACTTCCCGCAATATAGGCTCTCGGTACAAAGGGGGGGGTAATATCGCCGAAATTTTCTGCCAAAAAACTTTCGGCGATATTGCCCCCCCCCTGTTATAGTTTTTTTTATATTTAATTCTTTTATTTAAAATTAACTTTTTTGTTTTAAAGGGTCACCTTTTAAGGGTGTCATTAAATTTAAAAGACTATTGCGAAAAGGAATGAACTCAAAGATAACAATCGGAGAATTCAGTTTCTAGTGAATAAGGAATTCGTAAATTATCACTTTTTTCTTTTCAAGTTAAGTTTTTTAGCTGGTCCTTGAGGTTTTCAAGGGTAATTAGCAATTCATAGATTCTCAGTCTTTTTCAAAATCGCTTCCGGTTCCACAAACTAGGCTTTTTCGTGACAAAATACTGTTTGGCCTGTTTCCAAGCAAAAAAATGAATAAGTCTATTTTTTAAGAATATCAATTTTAAAAAACTAATTTAATCAGGTTACTATAGAGGAATTTATCTAAAATTTTTCCCACAAAATGTACATTTTGACTTTGAAGATAAATTCATAGATATGTCTAAAATTCCATACCCGACCTCAGGTTTTCTGAAATAAAAAAAGTTGTAAGGACATCACTCAAATAAGACCTTTAAAAATTCTTTCAAGAAAACAATAAAGATATAAATAGAACGTTTTGGCCCTTTTCGATTGAATTTAGGCGTCTTTTTTGATTTAGTATAGATAAATAATTATTTTTGGATAGTTGATTAGTTTGGTGAGTAGAAGATAAGATTAAATGAATAGATGCGTGAAAAAGACTGCGACTTATAACCCGACTCATTGTCTAGATATCTCGCTTCTTTAACTTACCTAAGATTTGAATCGTTATCACAAAAGTTATCTGCTGACCATGTCTATACCCAGCAAAAAATTAGTCTCGTATAAGGCCAAAACGTGCTATTTATAGAATATTATTTTTTTTGCTTTTTTAAGTTTTTTTGCGTTTAATTGTTTTTTGAAATAAAAGATTATGCGACATTTCTTCCAAAACTTTCAATAAGGATGTAAGTAGGCCAAATTTGCCTTGAACATTTTTAACTGAATGAAATTACGTAACGTTTATCCGTGTTTATTAAACCAAATCGCTCCAAAGTTTTCAGTTTAGTGAGTCACTTACAGCGACCAGATTCTGACTATTTCATTGTTTAGAGATATTATTCATGCTGTTTCGTAGCGAAATAAAAAATACTATTTTTTATTCAAGGTTACTCACGTGATAAAGTACAATATTTTCAAAAGGGTCTGTGTTAAAGGGGGTGGGCGTCGTAATTTTTTGAGCCCTTTATAGAAATAATTTATGATACATTAATATCGGTTATGACTAAAGTTGACCCAATGAATCTCATGGTGGCAATTATTTTTTTCAAAACAATCTAGAACAAAATCTAGAATTTTCAAAATTCAAATATTTTTTAGCTTTAACCCGCATAAAACCGGTATTCTACCTTGATATGAACATTTTTTATTGGT
>SCLH01000326.1:292338-311628 GCA_004367855.1 Oikopleura vanhoeffeni | reverse complement strand
AGTAATGTTTCATAATCCAGGCAACTTTTGAAACTTGTTTTGGGATTTTTGGTTGAAACTATTTTGAAATATTATTTGAGAACTGTATTTGGAAATATTTCGAAAATTTACCTTAAGAAATAAATTTCTTTTTCAAAATGTTTCAACCTTATTTTTCTGGAATCACCAGATGAAATTATTGAGAATGCCACATTTTATTTCCCACAAATGTGTCCTCGTTTTGTTTCTTCGCTCTTGTTTATGCTCCGAATCATAATTTTTGCAACGAAACTACCCTTTAGGATAAATCAATCGAAGGCCTCTTTAATCCAGAATTAAAAACAATATTTCACTGGAACTTGCCAAATTGGTAAGCCGACTCGACCATCGTTTTAAATTTATTTCATTCAACTTATAAAAATTTTTTTTTCAATGTGCTAAAATTTCAGTTTTTTTGTCTTTTTTTCAAAATTTCAAATTTCCGATTTTGACGTAGAAAACGTATAAACACGAATTGAATAAATTTAAACGGTGGTTACCTTAATTTGGACACCTTCGATAGCAAACGCGCGTAGTAAAGTAAGCTCAAAAGTAGCAACTTTCGTTCAAAAAAGTTTTTATCCGAGAATTTTGAAGTGGCCAAAAAGGTTACATCAAGAGAAAAAAAAATAAAGTGCAAATCTGTCAAAATGCACCGACCATCTTAAGCAAAAAGAGTTCACCTCGGCCAATCATTTCGTTTTATTTGCGTTCTATATTAAATATATCATCGGATCGAAATTCGAGATAGAGTTCGGTTTAAATTAATTTATTATGTTTAATTAATTAAATATTATTTTTTATGTTATTACTCATCAATTCTTACTGTCTGAAGTTCAGAGTATGAACTTCAGACAGTAACAATTGAATTCGAAGCATTTAGCTTATTCACAGTATGAAATGAATAATATTTTCAAACGTTCAGACTCTGAACGTTTGAAAATATTATTCATTCCATAGGGTGAATAGCAGAATGTTTCAAAAATGAAGATTACTCATGTGAGAAAAAACAGTATCTCAAGGGACTTTGTGCCTTTTATACTCAACGATTATTAAATATATAACTGTGTGAATCGCAAATGAGTCAGCAGAAAATACCAATTTTTCACCTGCTTAAAACTATGATATGACTAGGGAACGAACCGGGCCAAAATCTAACTTTTGAATTAGGGGGTTTAGCAATAAAAGAGAAAAAAATTAAACAATTTGAAAAGGAAAAAAATGAAAAAAAATTTTTGCCGGTATTTTTACCGCTGAAAAAACCGGTTTTAAATTAAATTGCCGGTTTCATATATCTCGGTGGAACTCGAACCTAAGCCACTATGTATTCGTAATCTTGGATAATTTAGATACCCAATGCCAAAATATGGGCGCGCGCTGGGGACGCGCGGCTATAACATTTTAAATGATTTATGCATTTTTCCGCCTAACGAATTTTGTTCAAAATGACCCTATAAATTTCTTTCAATTCAAATTTTTCAATTTTGTCTGGGAAAAATGTAAGTAAATTTTTTGGAGGTACGGCTGTGTTGTTTGTTATTTCAAAAAAATAAAGTTAAATATGCTTAAATTTCAATTTAGTCATAAAAAAGCGGTTTTGGTGAGTCATTTTCTGCCACTTAGGGAAGGGCTCAAAGAGATTTTTTCATGCTCAGAATGAATTTCCTTGAGGTACATTTACCCTGTAAGCTCAAATAATTAAGGTCAGGTGTTATGGTTTAGTCAGAAAGTTTGCCGGTTCGCTCCCTAGCTATGACTCATATCATATGAGTCTAGCCTATGACTCAAATGAGGTTTGAAGAGAAAAAGATCCATGATTTTCCCAAGTGACCGATTAAAAAAGTTTTGAGCGAAAATTCATTTTTGGGGAAGTCGAACAACAATCGGTTTTTTTCGCATTTTTCGGCTTTAATCGCATTTTGTCTCACAGTCAAATCCCACTTTTTATAAACAATATCTGACATATTATGTCCGCCTTTTTTGTCATTTCAGAAATTCTGTCGTGTTCGTCTGAGCGGATGTTTTACAAATTTCGATAGCAATCGCGCGTTTTTTGACTGCTTTTTTCAATGAAGATTTATAAAGTAAAAATAATCGATCTGAAAAAAATCTGATTATACGAAGTAAGCTCAAAAGTGGCCACTTTCGTTCGAAAAAGTTTTTATCCGAAAAATTTGAAGTGGCAAATAGTTTACCGTCAAGAGAAATTCACCAACCCCCTTAATTTGTCAACGTTATTCAAACAACGGTGTTTTGAAGACGTAGGGGTTGGGTTCTGTTTCGGGTTTTCCTTGCCAAAGTAATACCCCCGATAATAATTTTGATAAATGTGTGTTTCAAAACACAGTGGCCCAGGTGGGAGTCAAGATGCAATTTTTGCTAATAGAACGAAACCGATTAATTTTAGTAGACTCAGACTTGAAACAACATATTATATTCAAGCGAGTGCATTGAACTTTTTTGTCTTTTTTACCAAGGTTAAAAAGTATAATCTTAACCCTTGGAGGCTCCTGCGCCATTTAAGTGTTGCGACTTTGAGAGCTTAAAAGGGTATTTGAATACAATTAGTAAGTCTGGGCTAAAATGAACTTAAACTCTTTTTTGTGTAAGGTTTGGGCTAAAACTTCTGTTAAACCCTTTTTAAGTCCTACTCAGACTTTTGGCTAAAAGTGGATGCAATTTCAGACTTCTGTTTTTACTGAAATATAATTATGTGGTCATTATCAAACGAGTATTTCTAATTCAACTCTGGTAATGCAGAAGTCTTAACTTACCAAGAGGACGAAATGTTTTCATAAAGCCAACTGAGTTTCATACTGATTTTCATACGATTTCTGCGAGTTGGGCCAAAATCATCGTATTTTCAAATTTTTGGTAAAATTTTTCATAAAATTACATTTACATATGCAAAGTTATAACTACACTTTCTGCCGAGAAACTATTTTAAAAGACTAAGAAAACGTTTATTTGATGGTGTTGCCACCAAGTGTCAGATTTTTTCTCTTAGTCAAGTTATTTTCTTCATATCAACTTTATATCGATTACGATGCCCGAGTTCATATAAAATCTTTTTTTGTTTTTTTTTCCTGATGAAAAACCATTTCGGGACAAGAATCGCGTGATGATTATTGTTGATAATATTGAATTTGACCAAAATATATATATCTTAGTTAGCACCTACGCACACAATCGGGCCAATAAAATACAAATAAAGCAAGGTGGGCTTTGATCTGCATTCAGTAATCATCACGCGATTTTTGACCTTGAATGGATTTTTATACGAACAAGGGCATCGTAATCGATATATTTCCGAGAATCATGAGGATTCGATCAATATTTCTACTTTCCCAAAACTCAGGAATTCTCCCTATGATTATCTATTATTTTATATTTAAGAAAACACAATTTAAAAACACATGTAAAATTCAAACCAAGGCTATTGGAAATGATAAAATTACTATTTTTGCACAAAAAATGTAAATCGAGTTTTTGGCTAATTCATTTGTTAGCCTGGTCTATTTTTTTGCAAGGCTTTTTAGGAGGGCGTTTTTTCCTGCGGTTAAACGATCTGGTCAGCCACAAATGACCGGTTAGAGTTCAAGTTCATTGCAATGATTTGAAAATACCAAGTCGACTTTCAAGATTTTTTAATAAACATATTAAAAACCATCGGTCAGTTATGTAGACAAGAGCCAATGAATAGCAAAATTAGGGTAAGGCAAAAATAAAACAGACTATATCGATTACCGACCCTCAGAGTATATGGATTACTCATTTGATTCTGAGCATTTGATTGGTTTAATCTGACCAATGAAATCGGCCTATTCCGCAATCTAAGGTTTTGATTGGGTGATAATATCTTGCGTTGTTTGTATCATTCAAATATTTAGGATCTGTACTATAAGGGTCGGTAATCCATATATGTTCCTATATTATTATTTAAAAAAACGTCTTGTTCGGGGTTCACCCCCAAGTTTTTTCTACTAGTTTTTTGTTATTTCAAAAAAGAAAAAAATACAAAAAAGTTCTTTTTTTATAAATGTCAAAAAGGATGTTTTTTCTGTTTTAATATTTTTTATTTCACGGGTGTGCTTCAAAGACATGTTATTACAATTTGTTTTTCATAAGCACTTTAAAAATACCCCAAAATTTGATGGAAATTCTTATACAATACATTTGGGGGGTTTTGAACATAATTTTTTTATATCCTTTTCCCAACCTAAGTTCATCTTTAAAATGCTTACTATCTCTATAGCGCCTGTTCGAATCCTACTAATGTTGTATTAGTGATTGTCTTGAGTATGATTATAGGCAAGGTTGCATGATATTGGGACCTCCAAAGTTGATCGGTGTGTAATCACTCAAGCAATCACTAAGACAACATGAGTGGGCTTAGAACACACGCTATAGAGATAGTAAGCATTTTTAAGATAGACTTAGGTTGGGAAAAGGATATACAGCAGGGTCCGGCGGATAAGTGAAGGCAGATAAGTGAAACCCACGCAAAAACCTACGTAAGCCTCCGCAATCGCCCACGCATCTGAAAATAAAAATANAGATAGGGTTTTTTTTAAACTTCTCAGGCAAAAGATAGGCGTTTTTTAACCAGATTTTCAGACCAAGATTCTCCGGTCGACGCGAAAATGCAAAATACATTTTTTAAAAACATGTTCAGATTGACTCGGTATTTCAAGAACTTTAAAAACATGTTTTCAAGTCTCGCAGACCTTGTCGGCTATCTTGATAATGGGTCAATAGTTATTCAGATACACATATTTAGATTTTCAGGTATGAGAGTGATTTAGTGTGAGCATAAAATTTTCATTTTGATAATTTCCATTGTTTTTTACAGTGGTCTTATTTTTTTTCTTAGAAATATTTTTTCGATAAAATTAAATTTATACATTCAAGAAGATTTGTAACGAAAAATTAACATTAAAATCACCAAAAATTCTTACTCTGACCACCCTTTAACTCAATTATAAACTCTAGATCTTGTTTTAATTGACCAATCATAGCGTATCTTCCCATACGTCCGGCGGATAGGTGAAATCCGACAGATAGGTGAAATCCGGCTAATAGGTGAAGGTTTTAAGCGAAAAAAGTTTCTCCTATCCGCCGAACCCTGCTGTTATCACTTAATGAGTGTTAGTGAAAACATCCTGTTTTTGGCAAAAGTAAACAATATTTCATGTTTTTCAAAATAAAAACACGTTGAGTTGATCTCAATGAGATTTCGTCATTAAATCCATATTATTGTGTGTGATATTATTTGCGTTTGCATTTGTACATGTTTAGGATGTTATATTATATGTGGGCACGACTATATGGGGGGGGGAAACCCCCCAAAACCCCCCTAAGTGTGTTCAATGTGGGCTTCGCCCACGTTAGCGGGAGACCCCCTAAAACCCCCCAAATTGTATGGTAGATTAGGATGTTATACTATATGTGGGCACGACTATATGGGGGGAAACCCCCCTAAGTGTGTTCGATGTGGGCTTCGCCCACGTTAGGGGGAGACCCCCTAAAACCCCCCAAATTGTATGGTTGTTTAGGATGTTATATTATATGTGGGTACGACTATATGGGGGGAACCCCCCCAAACCCCCCTAAGTGTGTTCGATTATCACTTAATGAGTGTTAGTGAACTTTTGGCAAAAGTAAACAATATTTCATGTTTTTCAAAATAAAAAGACGTTGAGATGATCTCGTCATTAAATCCATATTATTGTGTGTGATATTATTTGCGTTTGTATCTATACTTCCACATCAAAGTGAAAAATTATACAAAATGATATAGATTTTATGATAAGATCCCAACGTTATCTAGACTAAACACACTGAAAATGGTTCGAAGGTCTAGTTTTTTTATCATCACCTAAAAACTATGAATGTCTACCAATAATCTCATAGTATTAAATTAATACTATTAGATAATCTAATTTAGATTATTGGTAGACATTCATAGTTTTTAGGTGATGATAAAAAAACTAGACCTTCGAACCATTTTCATCAAAAATTTCATAAACGAAAAAAATCCTAGGTCTTAAAATGACCAGAAAAAAATTCTCTGCAAGATAGCTTAAAAACATCGATACCCATTTTTCACTTTTGAAATGCCTTATTTAAAATCGTCAATGGTGCTCATCAGTGTTGAAACGGGATCGCGAGTCGGGATCGGGATTGAAGTTGAAAATTTGGTCGGGATCGGAATTTGATCGGGATCTTCAGTGTTTTTAGACTGTCTGTGGTAGAAAATTATTATGTGAAATATAACAATATTTTTTTGAAAACCATGACTTTTTTGTGTTTAAATGCATTTATTAAATGACTATATCAACTTTATGAGAAAGCTTGAAGTCCGTTGTGTTTACTACTATAATAATAGTAATTAATTAATTAATAGTATTAATTGAAAAAATTCCGTTTTAGAACACTGGTGCCAATAATCATTTAAAAAAAATTTCTTTAAAAACTTTTTTCGAACATTTAATTTTTCAAAAATTTCTTTTTCATAATATAGCGAATTTTTTTGTGAGTACGGTCGGTATCATGAAAAATGTTGAAAATTAAACTAATCATGATCAAAATTTAAGTTAAAGCAGAGAATGAGGATTTTTAGAACTCATTTTCTGACCACTAGAGGGTCGAAATTTTGTTTATTTTGCTCTGAATTTGTTAAACATAGGCAGTAGCTGATAATCTTATTAAAAAATATTCGGTACTAAAGTTTAGTAATTAAACGTTATATTTGTAATTTAAATATTATTTAAAAAATGTTTCGAACAAAAAGTTTGGCGTTCCTACCTAAGTGTAGTGCCAACAACATTAAAATAACACATTTAACCCAACGAGTTAAAAAGCTATTTTTTGAAATAACATGGGTCCCGGCGCTTAGTCGGAGACGTCTTTCATTTGGATTAGTAAATAAGTTTGAATAAATTCAAAAGGGCTAATCAGTCTGTCAGACGTGCAATAAGTATAAGCGACTAAATACAAAATTAATGCAAATATAATTGAGACAGGCTACTGTACGACAAAATACAAAATCAACTGTCTGAGATTACTATTTATAATCTAAACCTATTTTTTCATTATCTGTGTCTGTTTTTTGTAAATGAAAAAATAAACCAGAAGGTCTATTGAAAATATAATAATTGCCATATTTATTAGGTAATTTTTTTGTCTGTTTTTGAATTATATTGTTTTGCTACGGCATTTTAAGGGGGTGGTCGTCAATAATTTACTGTGGTGTGCATCTATAAGGCCACCCTTTATAACAGTGTTCTATTTTCAAACCATTTTTTCGTGATAAATAACAGAACTTATATTTTTATTAAAAAAACGGGATTATTCGGGATCCCGACCTCGGGATCGGGATTGAAAACAAAATTATGAGTCGGGATCGGGATTGAAAACTCATCCCGTTTTAGAACACTGCTCTATAAGTACAATTTGGGGAAAATAATCAAATAGTATATTTTTAGGCCTCCCTGGCAAAAAATCAGCTACCCGATAAAAAGGTTCTATGAGTCTGAAAATTAAAGACATAGTGTAGTTTTTGACGGCGAAAATTTGCCGAAAATATTTTTTAGTGCAACCACTTGGTGGCGCTGTTTCTGGCGGTCAAAGTTTTCTTTTTATAAAAAAACAAAATGTTCATCTTTTTNCTTTTTGGTGTAGAACGTAAAATTCTGCTCCAGATTGACATCTCAAATTTTATGTACACTAAGGATCACGTGGTGTATCACCGGAAATGGAGGTGTCCAAAAACTCGAATTATTTCAAATCAATTATTTAGGGTGCTTAAAAGATGCGCAAGCATCGACTTTGTGGAAACTGTATAAGCAACTATGGGTCTCAGATGACCACAGGCGGTGCTAGAGGCGATTCAGTGATTTGGTGGTGTTTTCAAGCGTCAAAAACTGTCCTAGATCTGAAATTTTCAAACTCATAGGACCTTTATATCAGGTGCTGATTTTTGCTCGGGATGCCTATATATATTTCTATCTATCAAATATTTCTAGAAAACACCTCGTTTTCGTAAAATTTCAAGGTGACTTATAAATTCAAAAATAATACTATCTACCAAAATGTTCCGACTGCATCATAAACTATGATTCATATACTAAAATGCCTTTCCAACCCGGAAATATCCCTAACGCATCATATCATATAATATTTCTGGCTAGGAAAACGTTAAGTATACTTTATGCTTATAATCTAAAAGGATCCTACTTGGAAAAAATAACTCAATAAATCAATTGAAGAAACAAGAAATAACTTTTCCTAGTACATTTTTTCCTATGCGCAGGCTTATAAATAATATTCCTAGATTCTTAAACCAGGATGCGCACTTTAGGATAAATATCAAACAATCGAAAATGTAGATTCTTTTATTTTATTAGTCATTCAAATTTCCCCCGTTTCCCTTCAAGGACACTGTTTTTGAAGAAAATATTATTTTTTCACTTTGCTATAGATACAATGGCAAATAATATCACACGAAAGAATATGAAGTTCACGGCCAGATCTCAACGTAATATAAATTAAACAAAAAATAATTAAACACTTTTTTATACAGGTTGAATTTTATTTTTGTCGGTATTTTACGCATCACTCATTATTACCTTATAAATTAACTATAAATTACACTATAAATTGAGTGATGCGTGAAACACCAAAAAAAATAAAATTCATTCTGTACTCAAATAATTAAATAATTACGACGTTTCGGATTTTTATTCCATTTTCATAGGAAAAATTACAGAGAAAAAAACTAAATAGGTTGAACCTGGAAATATTCTAGAAAATCTATAAAGTCAATCATAAATAGAGTAAATAAATATATTTGACGAAAATTGGACTAGTAGATTTAAAAAAAAATTTATACAGTAGTAAATTTTTTATACTTGTGGTACAAAAAAAAGAACTATAAATTTCCGGTTTTTCACCGGAACATGATCGATTAAGATAAAATAAACAATGTAATTTCAAATATTTTCGAATTTTTTACCAGATGGCTAATTGATGCCTAAGTTTTTTGGTTACAGTAAAGTGTCTTCAGTAGGACGGACCCTTAGGACGCACTTTATTTTCACAAGTTTGCCCTCATGATTTTAAGTCCAAAGACAATTTTTCTGATGTTTGCCGGGAGCGCTATAAGGACGAACATTTTTTTTATTTCCGTTATAAATCAAAACCCTCATGAGTCATGATGCATTTTTTTCTCGGAAGTTAGCTCCCAGCGTCTTAGGACGCAAAGGCTGAAATCGGATCGTCCTACTAAAGACGCTCTACTGTATAAGTGTTTAAGTTTATTTTTGACCATTTTTTGTATATGAGTCATTTCAAAACATTGAGAAACTCCATTTTTCCTACAAGGACGAGTGTTTTTAAAGACATATTATTTTTCGCTTTGCTATAGATACAAAGACAAATACTAGGACACAGAATAATATAGCGTTTCTGACGAGATATTAACGTAATCTTAACTAAACAAAAGAATAATTAAACTCTTTTATAATTTATTTTAATTTATTCTTGAGAATATAAAAAGTCACACGTTTAATTCACGCTGATAAATCATCGTTACAGATACATACTAAGCATAATTAAGGCGAAAATTTCTCACTATTCGGGATTCGTGGATGATTCACTACTAACTATTTGCAAAAGTGCAATCCGAAGAAATGCTTAAATCTTTATAATTTTTTTTTGACTCAAACAGAATTTTCAATAACCATAATAATTCAAGGCTTTTTCAAGAGTTTTTTCTTAATTTATATCTTCAGCGTGAAATTTAGAAAAATTATGTAGTGAATCATTTGCGAATCTAGAAAAGTTGTAAAATATAAAAAAAAAGGAGCTACAGTCAACTCGGTGCGCGGCGATCCGCTTCGCAAACTATTACTCATCGTCTCCTATCATTTTGTAAGGAAAGCCAAATCTGAGCCAATCAGAGACGCGTATTTTTTCACGCTTTTGGCGGTGGGCCCCAAGTGGATTGTACAATCACTCCGTGAGCTTCATTTTTGATGCAAAACTTGTGTCATCAAAGTGAAGCGGGTAGGGGGGAATAACGTGAAAAGGAGCAGCCGATCACAGGCGCGCAAGTTTTCCCGCAATTTCCCGCAAAATATTTTAATGCATTTAATTTTATGTAAGAAGCACTTGACCGATGCGGGTAGAAATAATACTCAACGCTCAATATTGACAGTATGAAGTTGATTGTATTTAAAAACATTTACATCAAACAGATGACGCAAGGAACCCATACGAATTCTGAAGAGTGATTTTTCTTCATATTATAATAGTTTCTTCAGAAAAAGACAGATGATGCGAATATCACCACGAAAACATTAATCTCGTTTAATAAAGTGCGATTTGTGGTGTATAGAATAAATGGCGTCATTTGTCTTATTGAATCAGGGGCCGATAGTGATATTCTGACATTATAAAAATCTGTGAATGTTTCATTGACCCCTCTTATTCAATAACTGAATGATGCAGTTTTTTCTTAATATTTAATTAACCCCTTTTAACAAAAATGATATAAATAAATAAGATATAACTTATACAGAATGAATTTTATTTTTTGTCGGTGTCTCACGCATCACTCAATTTATAGTGTAATTTATAATTAATTTATAAGGTTATAATGAGTGATGCGTGAAACACCGACAAAAAATAAAAGTCAACCTGTATCATATAATTTAATTAAACTTTAAAGGTTAATAATGAAAATTTATCGTATACAGTAGGTAATCTGAAAAATTGTATTCATTTCTTTCATCGCCAGAGGACGCGTTCCCTTGAACACAATATGGGCCTATCATTGGTTTAAGAAACCAGTTCAATTATACAATAATAAAATAAAGCCACACGTTTCCCACGTGATCACCTCTAGGGAAACAGATTATGTGAGCAGAAATCAATCGGGTTCAGAAAAATTGGGACAATTGAAGCGACTTTTTTTGGCGGCAAGGGTTAATAATCTCCTTTATTTCCGTCATCAAAAGACGTTTTAAGCAGTTTAGTACTCAGTTGTTTGACTAATTTTCCTCATTTCGTGACGTCATGTTTTGATGATCCGTCATAATTTTGATTGCGTCAAATTAATCGCGTCATAAGTAGGGTGGCCACCCTAGTCATAAGATAATGAGTTTATAGATTGTGGAAATATTTCACAATTTGGTCTGAATTTGCGCATGATGACAAATTTCCGGTTTCTAGGTCGACTTTGTACATTCGTTAACCCCCACCTGCACGAGCGTGTTTCAGAACACAGAGACCACAAATATTTTGGGGAAGTGTCCTATTGGGCGGCGTAATATCGGAACAGACCCACGATAGTTCCCCTTATTTTTAATTTCAAGAATTTTGGTGAGTTCTAGAAATTTCTCATTAGACCGGAAATGCATTATTTGGATGCAATTTTATGTTTAATGCAGTTAAAAAAGTACTAGAACAAGATAATGATCTACAAGTAGCAAAATTTATTCTGAAAAATCAAGTAAATGGAGTTTTGTATGCTCAAAATCGAAGTTAGTGCTCTAAATAGGCGTTTTAAAAAGTCAGTTTCTGACCACTAGATGGCCAAGAAAAAAATTGTGCCCGGAATCGTTTTTTCTGGGTCAACAACCCCCTAGAGGTCAAAGAATTTGTATCAACTACTGTAGTTCTCTCGGGTTAAGTTAAAAACATGCAATAAACTCGAATAACACCAATGTTGTATAAAAAAAAATTCCGTCACTTGAAAAAACAGTTCGTGCTTAGGTAGTTTTTTATAGGTGCGACAAATTTAACTTTTTATCACTTTGTCATTATGAAAAATCGTGAGAAAACATACTTTTGGAATTTTGTTTATCAGGCATTAGTCTTAGAATTTTTTTTATTCTCGTATGATATCCATATTGGGTCATTTCCAGTCATTTGAAAAATCTCGAATTTTGAAAATTTTTGGTTAAAACTTTCAAAAATTAAAAAAAATTGGCCTAAGCTTTTTAAGTTTCCAGTTGAATGCAAAAAACCGTTTTGTGATATCTGATACGGTTCGTCTGTGGTAAAAAGTGAAATCTGTCGCATCTATAAAAAAAACTACCTTATACCTTCCGGAGATAGTGTCCGCAAAAAAATTGCTATTAATTTGATATAATATTAAATTGAACTCTAAAAAAGGTTCTTCCGCTAGAAGTCGTCAAAGTGGTAAATTTTTTGGTGATTTTTAGTTATACAAGGATCGTTCAGTTAATACTCGGTTTAATTTAGTGTATATAAAACTTCACCCTAAAAGTTTCAGGCTAAAACGATTATCTTTCTTTTTGTTCAGCGAAAAACGATTTTTGTTCAGACAAGGCGCTAAAGAGAGCAAAAATGCTCATGAACGCTTTGTGTGGACATAAATTTTAATCATTTGTTTTTTGCGATTTCATTTTTGAATTGAAAATAAATTTTTTTCAAAAATTATTATTTTTTTTGTAAAATTTTCGGCATCAAGCCTTCTTCAGTACAAGTGAATACGGCTTACTCACTGAAGAAGGCTTGATGCCGAAAATTAAAAAAAAACGAATAAATTTTTGAAAAAATTTATTTTCAATTCAATAAATTTTATTGTACTCAAAATCTTTGGAATAAAGTTTTAAAATTATCGAAAAGAGATAAAAATTATTTCCTGTTTGTTTCACTAAATGAATCAACTTATTGATTAATATAATCAGCAGGAAATGTTGTTTTATTAGTTTTTTTTATTGTCACCACCACATCTTGTTTTCGCTATTAATTCGACCTAAAAACCAAAAATATTTTATTTTCACTGACAATTTGGCAGAAAATTTTGCAAGCATTATTTTTACAAAAATGAATATCAATACATAATATATATAGTATGTAATATAATATACATGTAGAATGTAAAATAATCCAAATTTAGATTTAATTTTGTAATTCATAAATGGTTGATTGCGGCAAAAAACTAATANCCTTTATCACACTTTTGTAAATATCCCGGCCATGATTAGCAAACGTAGTGTGTTTTTAAGTAGTAGAGCCGGGATATTTACAAAAGTGTGATAAAGGGATATAAAATAAAAATATTTCAGAATTCATTTTTTTATATCCATTACGGGCCGCCTGAAGATTATAAGCCATGATGGTTTTTTAAAACTCAATAATGGCTGATAATCTCCAGGAGGCCCCGGGATAGATATACAATCTGAGGAAATGAACCTTATATCAAAAAATTGTGCTAGAACGCCTACAAGATAAATTTAAATAATTGAGTAATATTTTTCTGGATAAATATAACATAAAGGTATTGTATGGTTGTTTTCAAAATAAAACTAATTATTTTTTATAAAAAGCTCATTAGTTTAGATTTTATATCCTTTTACCAACGAAACTCCATCTCGAAAACGTTTACTATCTCTATAGCGCGAGTTCAAATCCCACTAATGTTGTCTAAGTGATTGTTTGAGTGATTACACACCGATCAAATTTAGCGGTCTCAATATCAAGCACCCTTGCCTATAATTATACTCAAGAAAATCACTAGGACTATATCAGTGGGATTCGAACAAGCGCTATAGAGATAGTAAACATTTTTGAGATGGAGTTCCGTTGGTAAAAAGATATAGTCTATGGATTACCGGACCTCAGAGTACAAATCCTAAATATTTGAATGATCCAAACAACGCAAGATATTAGCACCCAATCAAAAACCCTTGATTGCGGAATAGGCCGATTTCATTGGTCAGGTTGAGAAAGGATCAACCAATCAAATGCTCAGATTTCGCATTTTTCAAATAATTAGGATTTGTACTCTGAGGTCCGGTAATCCATATCGATTTAGCTCTGAGCTAAGTTGAGGTACCCACATTTTACTTTCAAAATTTTAAATCGTCCGAAGTGATTATCCGCAGCTATAAATTTCGAAACTTTGTATAAAAAAATATTTTGTGATAGTTATTTTTCATAAAGAATAGTTTTGTAATTTTGTTTTGTGCGTAGGTGGCTGGCAGCCACTGGCTGCTTATAATTGATACTATTTTAGATGAGGCCCTTACTCATCTGTAGAAGTTCGGATTCCGAAGTATGTACTATAAACGGAAAATTATCTAAAATATTTACTTATAAGCAAAGCTTTAGGATGACGGAAAAAATAGGAAAATATAATTTTTAAATTTACCCGAGTCGGAGCAGTTTCAAAATGTCTTTTATTTATTTTCGAAAACCGCCCAAACTTAACTCCTACAATCCGGAACAACTTCTGGACTCACAGTCTTCACGGTCACGCGTGACGTGGTGTTTAAATCGAAGCGTGATAACCTTCGTTTCATTCAACATCATATATTTTCACTTGATAATATGGTAATTCTGATAATTTCCTACAATCTTATCAAAAACAAAATTTGCAAAAAGTAATTTAACAGGCATCAAATGGTGATAGAAAATAATAAAAATCTCTCTTTTTAGCACGATTCACACAATTAAGGCATAATTGATCACGCAATAAGGCTAATTTGACATTTTTAAAATTTGCAGTATAACCCGGCACAATTTGGGTGCTGAACTGCAAAAAAAATGCATGTTTTGATAAATTTTTACAAAATCAGCTCCTTCAAATTAAAAAGGAAATATTTTTTTATACAAGGTTCAGTGCCAATTTCAAGTTCATCGTAAAAGCTTGTACAGACCCCAAAAGAATCGGAAGAGGTCGATTTTTTAATAAAAAATATTAGCAACTATGGGTGAATTATGTACAGAACGTTACTAGAGAGCAAAAAAATACAAATTTCTGAGATTTCACAAGAGATTGTTGCCTCTGCGCGACCTTTCAGTAATAATTAACCATATTGCTATATGTTCATCAGAAAGTCGACTCTTCTCGATTCTTTTGAGCGGTATTAATGGGTCTCTACGATGAACTTTGAACGTGTAAACGGTAATTTGATATACGGTAAACATATACGGTAGTTTGATAAGTACTCCAATCACGCCCAAAAATTCCAGGGTCAACTTCAACGTTTTCAAGACGTTTTTCTCATTCGGAAAGTCCGAATGAAATCACGTGACGAAATAATTCAAAAATAAGGTTGAAATATATCATATATTATCCTTATTTCTTGAAACAATAAGATCACGTGACTATTTGGAGAAAACATTATGTTCAAAACTTTTAATCAGGTGTTTATACTCAACAAAATTTTTCGGCTAATCTACTTACTATTTATGTACTTGACCCAAAACCTTATTTCTTGATTTAAAGAGTCACGTGATCGTTTTGCGTCTTTGGTGTAATGGAGAAACAGTCTTAAAAACTTTTAAAAAACCACTCATTTTTTTCAAAATTGAATTTAAGTAATTTTGTTGAAAAAAATACAGTTCTATTTTGGCCAACCTTTTCCTTGCATATACGGTACGTGATCATTTTCAGGCTTAAGTGCAATGAGAAAAAGCTATTTAGACATTTTTTCTGATTTAGCCTCCAAGTCTTTTTTGATGTTTTAAAAAATTTTTTTTGCAAAAAATAAGTGTGCTACTACAGTAAATTTTCTAGAAAAAAAACGCACAACGCTCAATATATCTAAATAGTCGATCGATTACTTTGTAAAATTTCATAATGACACTGACTCAACGCGCTCTACAATTGCGATTACCGGTACGCGTTGACCGTTTACCAAAATCGCTGGGACCGTCTAAGTTTTTTCGTTCATGAGAACCTCCCACTGTATTCTAGTGGACGGTCATGATCCATCAGACTGCCCTGGTCCACTTACATTCCTTTGCTTTTTAAAGAATAGGGAATAAGAGATTTAAGTTACTCGGGCATCATGATCGATAAAGTGACTAATTCACACTGTAGTCAATATTTTCGCCGGAAAACAGGATAACTCACGTGACTTTGTATGAAATAATTAATTTATAGCAAAAATAACCCCTCCCAAACATATTTTTTTTCTTGACACAAATTGCTAATATTACAAAGAAATAAAACTTTATTATAGTGTTGAACATCATTAACTTTATTTCCCCGTAAAGTAATTAAATTTGTAGAGATCAAGTCCGTGTCTCCTAGACTTTATAAGAACTCGCTAATTGTCTGTCGCCGTTTTTTCTCCTATCTTTTGGTGGATAAATGCGAATTGTTTCAAATTTGAATAATAAAAAAAAATTTGTGGTGATCAGAACCTTGTCTACTTGACTTTCAACTAACCGCGGTTAAACCGTGGTTAACCGTTATCGTCATTGTCTATCGCCGTTTTTTCTCCTATCTTTTGGTGGATAAATGCGAATTGTTTCAAATTTGAATAATAAAAAACAATCATTGAATAATAAAAAAAAATTTGTGGTGATCAGAACTTTGTCTACTTGACTTTCAACTAACCGCGGTTGAACCGTGGTTAACCGTTATCGTTTATTGTCTATCGCCATTTTTTCTCCTATCTTTTACTCTGAAAAATGCGTACTCGTCAAAATTTTCCAAATTAAAAAAAGCTTGAAAATTCGTTTTCACAAGCAAAATGCCTTTCAGAAGTGAATAGGGTGTCAACACGGTTTACATTTTAGATTTTGTAAACGGCTCATCCGATTGAGTTCTTAGAGAGCGAATCGGACATTTTTCAAATTTTTCTCGATAACTTATAAATTATATATCACGAATGTGTTTTGTAAAAAACGGATAAAAGGAACAAAAGTGCCTCTCAGAATTACATAGGGTGTCCACAGTGTAGACCACCGATCGGATTTTCTGGGTCGAAATTTTCGACCTTTCGACCCGCCAAAAAAATTTTGAAAAACTTATGTAATTTATAAATTGTAAGTATAAAATCTGCCAAAAGATTAAAATTTATCGAAAATTAAAAAAAACATTATATTGAAAAAAACCAAAAAACGAAACCCCTACTTTTTTGGATAAAAAGTTATCTAAAAACTTAATCCGATGAGTGATTTCAAAAAGCCGAAATGTAAACCGTGTGGACACCCTATGTTCTTCAACGATGCACTTTTGTTGGGAAAAGGATATCAAAATCATGCCGCAAAGATTCAAATATTTGATTATTTTGTATTACAGACCGACCCTAAAAAAGCGTTCCAGTTAGAGGAAGTGTTCCAGTTAGGGATGTTCCAGTTAGAGGTTGTTGACTGTACATAAACCAATCGGGATCAGTGAAAAATACAAAAAAAATCGAAAAATGAAACATTTCGTCGATTTTTAGTTTACTTTAACTGCCAATTTTTGCCTTTTTATACCAAAAGTTAGGCATTCTACAGTATGTTTTTTTTTATTGTCGAACAGAATCTCAAATATCCGGGAGAATCGTAATTTAGGGAGAATTCTCCCGGACACTTAAGATTCTGTTCGACACTAAAAAAAATACATACTGTAGATATTTTAATGCAGAAAATGTTCAACTCGTTTTGTCTATTAGACCATGAAGATTGTCGATTAGACTTTTTAATTGGCTATATACAATTGCAGTTACGATTCGTGAAAGTTTGAGAGATAGAGCTAATATTAAATATTATTCACATCCGGTATAACTTGGAGTGACCTTGACAATGTCTATCAGACTATGACGAAGGAAAACCGCAATATATAGCAGTCTATAGCCAAGCAAAAAGGCTGACTGACAATATTGACGATATTCAAAGTCTAGTAGACAAAAGGGGCGTCAACTAACACATGTTAGGATACGGACCAAAACTTTTGACATTTACTTTTTTAATACAAGATGGCTTACAATTTAATTAATTTGAAACATTTTTTGACATGATTTACCGTAGGAGTGAAATTGCATATCCCCTATTCACACTTTTGTGAATATCCCGGCCCTGGTTAGGAAACGTAGTGTGTTTTTAAGTAGTAGGGCCGGGATATTCACAAATTCCACTTTTGCCCGTTGTTCTTTCGGTACAAACCGAACACATGAGTCATTGATCATGACTCATGGTACATGACCCAGGTGAAGAAAGGGTTCAATGTTTTCTAGACGAGTATCAATCATAATGTCTCGCAATTTTCATATCGATTACGATGCCCGACTTCATATAAAATCTGTTTTTGTTTTATTCTGGTGAAGAACCATTTCGGAACACGAATCTAATTAAACACCTACGCACAAAATCGGGCCATAAAATACAAATAAAGCAGGAAAGCTATGATTTTCATTTAATACCATCAAAATTTGATGATCAAATATATCGGAACATTACGTGATTTTTGTCCTGAAATAGTTCTTCACCAGAATAAAAAAAAGTATATGAACTCGGGCATCGTAATCGATATAAAGCAGTGTGCGGCGTATAGGTGAAAGTTTTTTCGCCAAAAATAGCGTAGGTTTTTTCGTGGATAGCGTAGGTTTTTGCCTAGGTGGCGTAGGTTTTTGCGGAGGCTTACGTTGGTTTCACCCATACGCGTTCACCTTAATGCCGCACCCTGCTGTAAAAGGTAAAAATCGATGGTTTAAACTAAACCCACACATGATAAATGTGTAGGGGCCGTCTTTGTACGCTCAATGTTATGACGCATAACATGTTATAAAGCGAATCTTTCCGCAAGATAAAAAAAAATGAATTAGAACAGGTATCATTTACGATTATCTCTTATACCGAATGTGTTTTAGCTTTTGGGGTTTTCCCCGAGGAGATTGAAACGCCCCTTAAATAAACTAACCAAGTCGCGCTCTGATTGGTCAGGCGTGAATCTTCTCGGGGAAAACCCCAAAAGCTAAAACACATTCGGTAGTATCAAATGATCATTGAAGCTGGTTTAATAAACCAATGAAAACGCTGTATTTTTGTGACGATGGCGACGCGTCTGCTTCCTAAGGTATTTCAGAAGACGAACTCCAGACCAAATTAACGTTGACAAACTTGACAGTCGTTAAAACATCAATATTATCGTTAAAATCTAATCCTAATATTCTGCTTTATCAACCACATTTTTATGTGGTTGTCAGTTTTCTGTCTATTAGACACTGACTGTAAACACCCCGGTCTATAGCCATTTCACAATAAATAAAACGTAGATCTTCGTTGCTTCCAAATGCTCATTCAGTAAACTTTCATTTTTTGATGAAAACCAGGCACAAATTTGATTGGTCTAGAAAATTGACCTTATAAGGGGAGAATCGACCTCGCATTTTTTGCTCACTACTTGATAATCGAAAGGTACGTGACACAAATTGCGGATTTTGCAATTTTTTAAGAAATTCAAATGGCAAAATCTCGAGCAGGGTTGTAAAAGGGATGGATTTTGCGTGGGTTTTCCAT
>SCLH01000326.1:266902-284420 GCA_004367855.1 Oikopleura vanhoeffeni | reverse complement strand
ATCCAAAAATCACATAATGCCGATATTATTGATCAGAAAAAAATTCTCTACAATTTAAACCAAGCATATTTTATAAATTCATCTTAATTCGCCGAAAATTATTTTTGAAAATTCCTTGCTATAGTTAAATATAGGCAAAATGAAGATTATTTTACAAAAAAAAGTATACCTCACGAACGGCACATGCGATTTCTTTTCTCTTTTTCATAAATTCTTCTCTATTATCTTATTAAACTTTTAAACCAAGCAAATTTGAATAATTTCTTTTATATTTCTCGAAATCACTATTTCATGCTGATTAAATGCGCGCCATTATTATATTGATTAGGCTAAAAATTGAAATATTGAAAAGGCGCAAAAATCTGAACAACTATCATATTGAAATACTTTCATTTAGAATTACTTTTTCTTGCGAGTTGTTTTTTTTATTCTGAAATGATACCACATCTAGAATTATTTTCCGTTTTTATGCAAGTCCGAAACGATATTTTTTGGAAATTTTCTAGAATATTGGTCAAAGGTTTCCAATTTTATTTTGGTCTGAATCTCCGTGAAAATTGATCACTAATGGGTTATTTTGTTTTTGATCATCTGTCATTATTCGGGCATTTCAGTTAGCAAGCGATTTCAATGTTCTAGAAAAAAATATCCAGAAATAATTTGTTGTTTTTTTTAATTGCAAACGATTCCCAAGGTGCTGGATGGTCAGATGCAATTGAAAAAATACCGAATTTGCGACCGTGGTCGAAAATAACTACTGCACCCACAATCCCCTTAAAATGCTCAATTGTCGGAAATTTAAATTAACCAATATTTTTGGCCAATCATACGCGTTTTGTACGAACGCCTACGCATTTCAATTTCAAATCAACCAATCATAAAACGTTATTTACTGATTGGTCTACGCAACGTTATCTGTGTACGAAAAGTATTATACATTTTAAGTTAAATTTGAAGGGAAAAAATTTCAAAAGCGATGAAGATCATGTGACTTGAATGACCAGAAAAAATCTCAACAAGATGAGCCAATAAAATCGTTACTTATTGTCACCTTTGAAATTTTTTACCGTCACATTAGTCACGTGGATTGTGTACTTTACCTCAAATGTGTATTTTCACCATTTTCGATGACCCCTGAGAAAAACATTAAATCGTAATATATTGCTGCTTAACGTCTAAAAATATTCAGCGTCTGTTTGACATATACCTGCCAGCCGAATAATTTATCTTTATGAGCTATTCTGAAAATACAGACACAAATGAACTTTTTTAGAATATTTTATGAAAAAGTCCTTACAAAGCATTTTTATGAGATTTTAACTTTCATGATAATTTTTCAAATTAAAGTTACAGTTGATTGGAAAGTGAAAATATAGCATTTTCGAAAAAATTCAAAATATCAATTATAGTTCAACTTTTTCTGTGAGTAATTTTCAAAAAAACTTCATACAATTATTCATCAATGTACTACAGTATGAGGTTAAACACTGACTAACCATTTATGGAAACCCACTTTCGCGATGGGTTTCCATTAAATGGTAATGGGTTTCCATTACATGGTAATTTTGGGCAAAATTTGAAAAGTTGTTTTCAACCGAAAAATTCAAAAAAATTTGAAAATTTTTTTGATTTTTTTTTTTAAATTACATGTTCAGGGATCATTTATAAGTCAGCCGAAATCAACAAACTTTTTAGAAGAGTTTGGAGCGAATTAAACACCAAACACAGAGTTTATTATACTCAAACATGCCTTGTTTTTCAAAAATGGTTTCCATAAATGGTAATGGGTTTCCATTAAATGGTAAGGGGTTTCCATTATCGGGGATTTCCATAAATGGTTAGTCAGTGTACAATTTTTATGTTAATTTATGTATGAGGGTTAAATTTAATTTTTATGTTAATTTTCAAATATCACTGATCAATTTTATTGATAACTTATCAAAATTTATTTGTTAAATCGTTAAGAATTGAGCATTTGCAGTAATTTTATTCAAGATAAATTATTAATTACTGCAAATGCTGAATTCTAAACAATTTAAAAAATAAATTTTGATAAGTTATCAATTAAAATTATCACTTTAAAGCTATTATTTTAAGCACAATGTCACTTTTATAAGAGGGTGGTGGCTGCTTAGAATATTTTGCTAGTACCCCACTAAACAAAATCAAATGAAAGTTCAAAAAACAGATATGGAAATTTAACCTTTAAATGTGAGGTCATTCATGAGTCATGAAACGTACAGTAGCGACTTTCAAGGGATAAATTTGATCAAGTGCCTCTTGAAAAAACAGGCATGGGACTATAATAGTTCAATTTTTAACATTATATCATCTTCTGACAAAGATATCTATTACGGGGCCCTGCGGTCACTTTTTCAGCCAAAATTTTTGTATAATTCGGCTTTTGAAAACGACTCATCCGATTAAGTTTTTGATAGCTCAAACTGAGCACAAATATCTAGTGAGTAATACAATCATAGTAAATAAGTCAGAATCGGACCATGTTTAGATTGTTTCCGAGATTACTGAAATAGTTTAATTGTGAGTTTTAGTTAAAAAAATTGGTAACAATAGCCTGATTCGGAATATTTTCGTTCAATTTATTTTTCTTCAAATATTTGTGCTCAGTTTGAGCTATCCAAGAACTCAATCGGTTAAGTCGTTTTCAAACGCCGAATTAAATAAAAAATTTTGGCTTAAAAAGTGGCAAAAAGTGACCGCAGCGCCCCGTAATTGATATAGGGCCTCTCCTTGTATAGGGCCTTCCCCTGTATACCAGTAAATGATTAATTCAAAATTTTTAACGGGTGACATTTCTCCTCATAAAACCATTCTTTGTCAGAAGATGATATAATGTTAAAAATCGAACTTTTATAGTCACATGCCTGTTTTTTCAAAGGGCACTTGATCAAATTTATCCTTTGAAAGTCGCTACTGTACGTTCCTTTTAAATATTAAATCTATTATTTGTAAAGGGTTCGGCTGAATAAACATGTTTTAGACGATTTGATACTCAAGGATACTCGAATTTAAAAAAAAAAGATGATTATAAAAATAATGTTTTTGTTTGAAAACAATGAAAAATAAGAAGGTGTGTTTATCCCTACTAATTTGATTTGAACACCATGGTCAATTTTTTGGAGTTTTTTTGGACAAAGAGTTAATACTCACGTGGTTACAGTTATAAACGACTTATAAGGTCTCAGACACATTTGGAAAATTTTATAAAAAGGGTTTTTTATTTTTGGTCTCATGAGTCATACAGTATGAGTCATACTGTATTTTCGGGCAAAAATTGTGAGATGTCATTCTGGAGTATAATTTTATTCTGAATCCGAAAAAAATACTATCGATGAAAAATATCGATATACATTTGCCTTTATTTTGAAAAGTCTTAAAAACCGTTTTTTGAGCCCTTTTAACAGCGCCACCGAGTGGTCGGAGCAAAAAAAGAATTTGACCAAAATTATCAGTGTCAAAAACTGTCCTAGGACAAAAATTTTCAGATTCATGCGACCCTTTTATCGAGTACCTTTTTTTGCGCGTTTGCCCTAGTCATACATAGGGTGCGACGAGGGCGAATTTTTATCAATTACTGTAGTTCTCTCGTTAGTTTTACCGCTGCGCTTCCTAATCATACAATTTTAAATTTCAAAATTTGAAAACCAATAAAAATGTAATGTTTTATTGAAAATAATGAAAGTCTAATTAAAATATTACAAAATTCGCATTATACAGTAGGTAACCATTACTGTTGCCAAGACAATGTTTTAATAATATAGATTTGTGATAGAACTACTAAAGTTTTATAACCCACTGTATAATCAGTAACTATTGCCAAGAGAATACTGTTAATAGAATAGAAATTTTCAACTTTATAAACAGTCCCCTCTCGGCAACAGTTCGTCACTAAAGCACAGTGGTTACCCACTGTATAATAATGTATTATTATCTTTAAAAAAAGTCGATGTTTGTCAATTTCAGAGAGCTCTTTTTAAGGGGGTACTCGACGGTTTCTTGTATTTTGAATCGGATCTCAGAATTAAACAAAACAAGTTTTAAATATTTTGAAGAGGCTAATTTGAATATCTGACTCTCTGCTATTAACTGAAGGTGAATTTTTTTCATAAGCACCACAGCACCAAGTGGGAGAAGAGTTCTAGAACACTGATTTTATCTTAAATGTCTTTTTTGTCGATAACGGCTTATTGAAATTTTATGAATTTTTTGTCAGAATAACAGTCTGTACTCCATTTATGACACCCCGATTTTTTTTTGCAAAATTTCGATCGGACATATTCTAGAATCAGAAAAAACAGTATTTTTTTGAGATTTTCAAATTTGGAGCTTGATTTTCTCATAAACAGTTCGACACAATTTTTTTTCGTATTTCGAAATGAAAATTTGAATAAATTGTGAGTAACTTTTCAGTAATTTTGGTATCATAGGTTTTTTTTTGTCAAACTCAAATTTGAACAAAATAGCTCTCGATCGCCCGCCGGACTAATTTTCGTCATTTCAATGAAGCTCTTTATTAATAATTAAAGACTATTTTTCTGGCTGTACACGCTCATCCCATGTTTATTTTTTTCTGGTTTAACGGAAACGGGTAATTTATTCATATCTAAGATGTTCTACTTTTTTATGCAAATTTCGGCTAATTATATTTTTCCAAAATTTATCTGCGGAAATTTTTCTAAAATGCGTTCTATTATTTTTGCTTTTTAAATTTTACTGAATTTTTTTATAGATCGTTATTTAAATTGTTTCTTAATTTTTTAATATTTTTTCTTCTATTTATTTTTTTATAAATTTTTCTACAAACATTTTATTACAGATTTTTTTATCTACAGATTGTTTGCTTTTATTTTTGTAAAATTTTTTTCTATAAATTATGTTATAAATTGTTTCTAAAAATTTTTCGATAATTGTTTTCAATGTTCTTTTTTCGATTTATTTTTACAATTTTCTTATGATTTCAGCTTTGTTTTTTTTCTGTTCTCTATAAATTTTTCCACAATTTTTGTTAACCCCTAGAATCACAGAAAAAAAAGTTCCGCCAAGGCACCAGAGCCAATATATCGGCTATACTTTAGACGTTGTTTACAGAAAGCTCAAGGTAGTTGAAGCTCCAATTACTTTTGCGATAGAAAGTTGAAAAATTATATTTTCGCATCAATTAATTCAAATTCTAGAATTTTGATTTTTAGTTCTAGATAATATAGTTGGTAAACCAAGTTGTAGCATATCACGTGATACGTGCCCATCGTAGTCTGGACAAATTTAATTTGTATGGGTACCAACGCACAAGTATCTGCTTTACGTCACACGTTAATCCGATTAGATTTATCATCAATCGAAAGTTATTTTTAAAAAAGTAAAAAAAATGATGAAAAAATAACAAATTTCTATGAAAAATGGCTAATTTTCCAAATAAAAGCAGATTGATACACTTTTTATGTGACATTTATTTTGCTCATTTTAGAAGGTTTTAGGTAGGCTTTAGCCGATATATCGGCTCTGTGGTTCCAAGGGTTAACCCTTAACTATTTTTTCCAAGGGTTAAACCTTAACAATTTTTTCCAAATTTAATTAAAATAGCTCTCGCTCGCCCGTCAGACTCATTTTCGTCATTTCAATGAAGCCCTATATTAATAATTAAAGGTTGTTTTTTCTGGTTGGACACGCTCATCCCATATTATATGTGTTTCTGGTTTAACGGAAACGGGTAATATATTCATTTCTTAGATGTCTACTTTTGTAACCGAATCAATAATTAATTCTTGCATGAATACTCATGATGGACAATTGAGACGTTTGTTCACTTTTGATATATTGAAGAATATATGCAAATAATTTGTAGGCTTACCAGATTGTCCAACAGACGAATTTCTACCGGATGAGTTTATAAATATTTATATCGAGTAATAATGGCCTTAGTCATTCTCAAGCCGCAATAAGGGGCTTGACCAAAAAATAAATCGATTATATTATGCAAGATGTTCTATATTATTCCTCAATAAATTTTTGACATCAAAAAGGTCTATTAGACCGTATCAAAAATGTCTATTAGACCGTATCAAAAATGTCTATTAGACTGTATCAAAAATGTGTATTAGACTGTATCAAAACTGTCTATCAGACCAAAAAGATTCTGATATAAAAATGTGAGACACAGTTAAGTTTTTTCAACCGGACGAATATTTTTGCCGAAGTTTTTTCAAGTCCGTTAACAGGACCCGAATCGGAAATCTAGGAGTTTTAATTAACGTCCTGTTAACGGACTTGCGAAATCATCAGATAAAACGTCCATCCGGTTTAAAAACGTAACTGTACATTATCAATTGTTTATCAGATTATTTTTAGTCTGATAGACATTTTTGGTCGGAAAGACATTTTTGGTCGGATAGACATTTTTGGTCGGATAGACATTTTTGGTCGGATAGACATTTTTGGTCGGATTGACATTTTTGGTCGGATAGACATTTTTGGTCAGATAGACATTTTTGGTCGGATAGACATTTTTGATTAATTCATTAGAAAGACTATTACTTTTATGCTTTTTTAATTGGTAGATTTATAACATGATCAAATTTAATTTTTCAATTATTACTTATTATTATTAAGTAAATTATTCAATTTTATCATCGAAATATTTCACATTGCCATAAAATTAATAAAGGGGGTGGTTGTCGCATTTTAAAGGTTTTTCAATGGAAAATTGTCGCAAAGTACAAATCGTTGAAACAAAGATTTTTAAAACCCAAAAAAAATTTATCAACTATCCTTATCAGAGGGACCTCAGTGAGGTCACCTCACAGCTTGATCACTTTTTGCCGCCTGCAAAAAAAGCATCAATTAGCATTTTAAGTAATAGCGCCATGTAAAGGATAACATACGCAAGATGAGAAACGTCCGAGAAACGCACCAAAAAACTTACCAGATAAATATTATCGATACGAATCCCAGTTATTTTTTTTTGAAATTTAAATAACGGAAAATTAAAAAAAATCATACAATGTATTCAATTTAAAAATTACTGTCAAATGCGTCTAAGAGGACAAAACGAGAAGAATTTTTGCCTGAGTTGCGAACATTTGACGCTATTTAACGATTTTTAAGAGCATTTTTAGTGAATTTTTTCAAATGGACAAAACGACAAAAAAAAATCTGTTCTTAAAGACGCATTCGACAGTATTTATTTCTGAAACTAATGGACCCATTTTGCCTAAATAAATCTCTTATTGAACTTGATTTAACCATCTTGAGGCATTCGCCAGAAAAAATAATTAGACAGGCTGGGCATAGGGCACGAACTTGCCCGAGAAGGTGACTATCAGGACACAACTGGGTGAATGTGAAGTCAAACGTAAAATATTTACTTTATACAAAGTCTACTTTGTTAAATAACCTTTTACCAACGAAACGTTTACCAATCAATCTCAAAAACGTTTGCTATCTCTATAGGGCGGGTTCAAATCCCACTAATGTTGTCTTAGTGATTNAAGACAATCACTTAGACAACATTAGTGGGATTCGAACACGCGCTATAGAGATAGTAAACGTTGTTGAGATGGAGTTCCGTTGGTAAAAGGATATTCTATATTTGTTCGTAAAATGTCTACTTTTTTTAATTATAATAATCCTACTGAAAAATCAGTACACTGATTTCAATATCCTTTTACGAGGAAGATAGATATTTTCTTGTTTGGTCTAGTACATTATGTACGTTAATTAGTACCAATGTACTAGACCAACCTAGAAAATATCTATCTTCCTTGTAAAGGGATATCAGAACATTGGTTTTACTCATATAATATGGAAAATTTACTCATGTTGATTTTTTGACATTTTCCATCGGAAATTCTATCTCCTCTGAAGTTATATTTTAAAATTCACTCAACTTTTCGCAAAAGGAAGCTCAAAACAATATAAAACTTCTGTGTAAGCGTTTTTTTAAAATTTCGACCCCAAACCCAAAATATGAATTTTTCAAGGTCACATGAAAATATTTCCAAAAAAATGTGCTTCAATTTTTTCGAAAGTAGTCTCAAAAGAAAGCTGGGGACACACTGAAGAGAAAGTTGGTTTACGTCAACCCGATATTTTGAAGTTTTAGTGGTCAAATTGACACGAACGTTATTTTGAACATAATTTTGAGAAAAATACTTAGAAAAAAATCCAAAAAACGCAAAATTTTCGAAAAATTTTGGTTGTTTTATGCGTTCAAAACATAAACATTTGATTCGGTGCATTTTTACGACAAAGCACCTGCAGAAAATGTAGGAACCACCATACGCCGTATGGTCCAGGACCATACCCTTAAACGAAATTTTCGTCATTATGAAAATCCCAAGAAAACTTTTAAGAAAATCTCGGATTTCGTAAAATTTTGTAAAATTTTTTTTGGAAATATCTATGATTATTTCTAAAAATCCTCGAACACCCTACTTTGAAATAACATTAAGTTGGTATTAAGTTTAGGTCGATCGTATTAAGCCGATAAACATGAATATATATTATATAGATTAAATCTGATACATTGTGAAATAGTCTTTCCTGTGAAACCAGTGAAGCACTAAACCGCCGAGTTTAGCTTGATTTTGCAGCTCTTTATCAAATTAATAAATACTAAATTATAATAGTACATTGCTGATCTATTAATACTCTTTTTTGTTGAGCCTCTGAGTACAGATAAGCTTAACTCGTATGCTAGCGAAGTGAATCTGTACCCAGACTCGATTTTTGCCAACTAGTTGCCTTTCTTACAAATCGAAACATACATTTTTATCATCTTAAAATACAATTCTGCCAATTTGCTTAACAATTAAAAAAAAATTAAACGATTAAAAAGGCATTTAATGGGGATTATTCAAACATAGATTCAGAAACTATTTTCAGCGCACTCATACTGAGAAATATTTCATAAAAACAATGCGTCCCAGTCTGAATGTGCAAAAATATGAAAATTTTTTCACCTTATTCTCAAAAATGGGAAAATAATTTTTTTTCAACTTTTTCACCCAAAAAATCATTTTTGTGCATTTTTAAATCTTATGCTGAAGTTCAAACTTTGTGTTTTTTACATAAAATTAATTTCTTATGAATATGGTTTTAAACTGCCGAAACGTCAAGTTTTTGAAATAAAATAAAATATTTAATGGGAATAAGAAAAAAAGTCGCGAAAATCAGGTTCAGTTACACACAAACCTTATTTCTGAATTTGAAGGTCACTTGATTGTTTTTGGACTTTGCCGTAATGAAAAAAAAGTTTTAAAAACTTCTAAAGATGCTCCTCACTTTTTTCAAAAAGTGATTCAAGTAGTTTTTGAAAGAAACAGTACAATTTTGGCCAACCTTATTTCTTGAATACGGTCACGGGATAATTTTTGGGCTATGCTGTAATAGAAAAAAATCTCAGAATTTATTTTTGATCAGGCTCAAAGGTGATTTCAAAAGTTTTTGCAAAAAATTAGTACTGTAAAAAATTTCAAAAAAACACACAAACGTCATTTTGTTTAAAAGTTTATCGATAACTTTGTAACTTATCTTGTCATTAATGATTCAGCGTCGTAAAATTGCGATTAAATGGTGAATGGTCACTAGTTTGCAGAAATCGAGTCTACGAGTTAAGCGAAAAAAGATTCATTAAAATGCCTGTACTTCAAGTTTTTGTCCTGTTCGCCTCTTTTGTGCTGGAAATCACAAAATTTATTCAATACTCAGTTATTAAGAGTCTTAACAAAGGCATCTGAAAAGGTTCTTCAAATCGCGCAAAAGGTTATTTTGACCTAATTTCAGGGTGCTTAGCGAGGTATACCATTTTCATCGATAATTTTTTTGGTCGACTTTTTTCCCCCTATATTTTGCTATGAAAATTGCGTAGGCGTTAAAACCTCTCTTATAAACGAATAAAAATGTATACAATTGAAATATGGGTTTGTTGATATGACACACATTGTCAGAAATACACTTTCATAATTATATTGTTGTCAATGCAAAAATAAAATTTCAAAACATTTAAAACATATTCTAGGAATTTTCATAGAAAATATTTTCCGCCTACACATTTCTCTATAGTTAAAGATAGGCTTTTATAAAAAATCGACCGAAAAATTATCGATGAAAATGGTATACCCCGATTTAGCACATCTGAAGAAATAGTAAATTGCGGAAAATTGTTGCGTTACCAAAAATCACCTTTTTTGTCAGATGCCTTTGTTATGAATCTTAATAACAAAGAATTGAGAAGATTTTGTGATTTTTAGCACAAAAGAGATAAATAGGACAAAAACTTGAAGTACAGTGATTTCAATGATTTTTTTTCGTTGAAGCTTATCTGTACTCAGAAGCTCAACAAAAGGATTATTAATGGATCGGCAATGTACTGTTATATAATTTTTTTCACTAATCTAACGATTAACACTTCACTTTTTTTAGAGCAAAAATTTTTCTGAAAATGTAAAATTCATCACTTTAATTTTTAGCCTAAATTAGATGATTTTGATAATTATGTTTCTAAGTGTTAGACAGACTAGGAAATATGAGTCATTATTGTTCTCCTTACATGCGTAGGTTTAAGCAAAATATCGGAAAATAGGGGAAAAGGAAGAAAGCCCACGCAAAATCGTTCCCTTTTCCTAGCCTGGTGTCAGAAAATACTGATAAATTTTGTTCTGCTAGAAAAAATAGTTTTAAATTTCTATGTCAATAAATAATTATTATATTTTTCCGATTCATAAAAATTGAAAACGTAGAAGGATAAACAACAAAAATTAAAAATATTTCATGCAATTTACAACAATAACAAAGAATAACAACGAAGAAAAATTTTCCCTATGATAATTTTGAACAAAAACATCGCACTAGAAAAAACCAAGATCACGTGGGTGTCCTCTTTAAGTGCCCAATTTTCAAATAATGCAACCAATCACAAGCTCTCAATTCAATATAATTCATTTTGATCGGTTGCTTTTTGGTTTAAGACTACCTGTAAAATCTCGAAAAATTGACCAAAAAATCAATTTTTTTTTGTAAATTTATAAAGAACAAAAAAAATCCTGAGTCTTAAAATGAACAGAAAAAAATTCTCTACAAGAAAGCTTAAAAATATCCAAACCCATTTTTTGAGTTTTGAAATTCCTTATTTTAAATCGTCTAAGGGCCCATAATTTTGGGCACTTAAAGGTCACTCAGATCACCTATGACTCTAACGAGTCACCTGTCCAATCAGCAAGAAGCTTTAAACTGAAGTCATATTTTCAGCAGTAATCCTCCTCCTCCAAGGGTTTTGAAAGCAAAACAATGATTGTATATTCGAACTGACCGGAAACAATGTGTGCAGACCTCCACTTAGGCTTTCAGCAAATTTCTTTGATTTGGGTTGATAATCATCAAATAAACGGTAATTTTAGCATATTTCAAGGGTCTCACGCGAAATCCTATTCTGATCAGGAGTTTCGAGTTAGGCAATGAAAAACGATAGGACTGTGCAGCCAAATGCCTCGTCGAGAACATTGTTTCGTTTTTTTTTTAGGTTTTTGGCTCTTTCATCTAGAAATTGAACTTGAACTTTTCAAAAATGAAAAAAATTTTCTGATAATTAAGGGGGTAGAGAGGGCGAGCTTTTTGGCATATTTTCACTTTGAGGCAATATTGTGAGAATACGGGACATAGGTAAAATGAAAAAAATTTTGATGTTCAAACAATTTGAAGTCGACCCAAAAACTTAAAAACAATTTTAACATCACCAGTCAGAGCTAGAGAGCAACTTATCAAAAAACACAATATACTATCTCCTCTCTGGTTTTTCATTGGCCAGTACCAATAATTCACTATTCAAAATAATTTTAAATTTAGAAAAAACTTTTCCTACAGATTTTTTTAATTTGCCCTAGAATGCTCTCTATCGCCAATTTTACTGTTTTTTCAGACCTTTTCCAAAACCTATCTTCTCTCTCCATTTGCATACAATTTCAATCTGATTTCAACGGCCGATAGCTTATACAATTTAAAATAATTATGTCATACATACCTGTATATGGATCTGACCATATATGCTTGTATTATTTTATATTGTCATACAAAGCATCTCAATAAAATTCTTTCTTGACCTCAAATTATCGACGACCACGCTCTCAACTGACGAGTTTGAAATAATAAATTTCAAAACTCAAAAATGGGTATCGATGTTTTTAAACCTATCTTGTAGAGAATTTTTTTCTGGTCATTTTAGACTAGGATTTCTTTTTTTTTATTATGAAAATATTTTCAAAAAAAAATCGATTTTTAAGGCAATTTTTCGTGATTTTACAGGTAAATGTGATCGCATTCTAGCGAAGCCGTATGAAGTGCTAGAAGGCTGATTTTTTGGCTAGTGAAAATTAAGCGTTTTTCGGCTACCCGTTTTTTTAATTGAGGGTCGGCGACCAATATTTGACCTCTAATGACCGGTCAAAGTTCAAGGTCAATCTCAAGTTCATCGTATAGACTTGTAAGTACCCCCCAAAAGATCGGAAGGGTCGACTTTTTAATGAAAGTATTAGGACCTATGGGTCAATAATGTACTGAGAGGTCGCTAGAGAGCAAAAACTGGTCAACACCCAAGGTCAACCTCAAGTTCATCGTATAGACTGTAAGTACCCTAAAAGAATCGGAAAGGGTCGACTTTCTGATGAACGTATTAGCAACTATGGGTCAATAATGTCGTGAAAGGTCGCTAGAGAGCAAAAACTAGAGAGCAAAACCGTTTTGGCTCTCTTAGCGACCTTTCAGTACATAATTTGACCCATAGTTCCTAATACGTTCATTAGAAAGTCGACCCTTCGATTCTTTTGGGGTACTTTACAAGTCTATACGATGAACTTGGTGTTGACCTTATGTGTTGACCAGTTTTGCTGTCTAGCGACCTCTCAGTACATTATTGACCATAGTTCTTAATATGGTTCATAAAAAAGTCGACCTCCGATTCTTTGGGGGTACTTACAAGTCTATACGATGAACTTGAGATTGACCTTGAACTTTGACCGGTCATTAGAGGTCAAATATTGGTCGCCGCCCTCAATTAAAAAACGGTAGCCGAAAAACGCTTAATTTTCACTGGCCAAAAAAATCAGCCTTCTAGCACTTCATACGGCTTCGCTAGAACTGGATCACATTTACCTGTAAAATCACGAAAATTGACCGTTTATGAATTTTTTTTTTTTTTTTTTTTTTTTTTTTTTTTTTTTTTTTTTTTTTTTTTTTTTTTCTTTTTTTTTTTTTTTTTTTTTTTTTTTTTTTTTTTTTTTTTTTTTTATTTTTTTTTTTTTTTTTTTTTTTTTTTTTTTTTCTTTTTTTTTTTTTTTTTTTTTTTTTTTTTTTTTTTTTTTTTTTTTTTTTTTTTTTTTTTTTTTTTTTTTTTTTTTTTTTTTTTTTTTTTTTTTTTTTTTTTTTTTTTTTTTTTTTTTTTTTTTTTTTTTTTTTTTTTTTTTTTTTTTTTTTTTTTTATTTTTTTTTTTTTTTTTTTTTTTCTTTTTTTTTTTTTTTTTTTTTTTTTTTTTTTTTTTTTTTTTTTTTTTTTTTTTTTTTTTTTTTTTTTTATTTTCTTTTTTTTTTTTTTTTTTTTTTTTTTTTTTTTTTTTTTTTTTTTTTTTTTTTTTTTTTTTTTTTTTTTTTTTTTTTTTTTTTTTTTTTTTTTTTTTTTTTTTTTTTTTTTTTTTTTTTTTTTTTTTTTTTTTTTTTTTTTTTTTTTTTTTTTTTTTTTTTTTTTTTTTTTTTTTTTTTTTTTTTTTTTTTTTTTTTTTTTTTTTTCTTTTTTTTTTTTTTTTTTTTTTTTTTTTTTTTTTTTTTTTTTTTTTTGTTTTTTTTTTTTTTTTTTTTTTTTTTTTTTTTTTTTTTTTTTTTTTTTTTTTTTTTTTTTTTTTTTTTTTTTTTTTTTTTTTTTTTTTTTTTTTTTTTTTTTTTTTTTTTTTTTTTTTTTTTTTTTTTTTTTTTTTTTTTTTTTTTTTTTTTTTTTTTTTTTTTTTTTTTTTTTTTTTTTTTTTTTTTTTTTTTTTTTTTTTTTTTTTTTTTTTTTTTTTTTTTTTTTTTTTTTTTTTTTTTTTTTTTTTTTTTTTATTTTTTTTTTTTTTTTTTTTTTTTTTTTTTTTTTTTTTTTTTTTTTTTTTTTTTTTTTTTTTTTTTTTTTTTTTTTTTTTTTTTTATTTTTTTTTTTTTTTTTTTTTTTTTTTTTTTTTTTTTTTTTTTTTTTTTTTTTTTTTTTTTTTTTTTTTTTTTTTTTTTTTTTTTTTTTTTTTTTTTTTTTTTTTTTTTTTTTTATTTTTTTTTTTTTTTTTTTTTTTTTTTTTTTTTTTTTTTTTTTTTTTTTTTGTTTTTTTTTTTTTTTTTTTTTTTTTTTTTTTTTTTTTTTTTTTTTTTTTTTTTTTTTTTTTTTTTTTTTTTTTTTTTTTTTTTTTTTTTTTTTTTTTTTTTTTTTTTTTTTTTTTTTTATTTTTTTTTTTTTTTTTTTTTTTTTTTTTTTTTTTTTTTTTCTTTTTTTTTTTTTTTTTTTTTTTTTTTTTTTTTTTTTTTTTTTTTTTTTTTTTTTTTTTTTTTTTTTTTTTTTTTTTTTTTTTTTTTTTTTTTTTTTTTTTTTTTTTTTTTTTTTTTTTTTTTTTTTTTTTTTTTTTTTTTTTTTTTTTTTTTTTTTTTTTTTTTTTTTTTTTTTTTTTTTTTTTTTTTTTTTTTTTTTTTTTTTTTTTTTTTTTTTTTTTTTTTTTTTTTTTTATTTTTTTTTTTTTTTTTTTTTTTTTTTTTTTTTTTTTTTTTTTTTTTTTTTTTTTTTTTATTTTTTTTTTTTTTTTTGCTTAAATCGATTTTTTTTTGAAAATTTTTCCTAAAAAAAAAAAAATGCCTAGGTCTTAATGACCAGGAAAAAAATTCTCTACAAGATAGGTTAAAAAACATCGATACCATTTTGAGTTTTGAAAATTTCTGTATTTCAATCGGGGTCAATGTCAAAATCCCTTAAGGGGGTGGTCGTCGCAAATGGAAGCAAATCAAGAATATTTTCCAAAACTCAACTTGGGGGTCTGCTCACGTTCCTGTCCGGTAATTTAAAACATGGCATTGTTGAACCTTGAAAACTCGGGAGGAGATTACATTTTGAAAAAACTAATGCCGTCATTTTGTAAGCACGTTTCTGATTGGACGAGCCATCCGTTAATTTGGATTGTTTTTTAGGATGCAAGATTTTTGTTTAAATATATTAAAGAGAGGCAAAAGTTGGTCCAACGATTTGTACTTTTGTGGCAAATGGCTATTAAAACCCTTAAAATGCGACGACCACCCTTAATGTCGAGGCTAAATGACGACTGACCAGTTTAATGTCAAAATTGCCAGATTTTTTGCGAGTGACGCGTCATGACGTTTCGGCCTTTTTTACCAAGACATAGTTAACGGCGTGAACTTCACGCTTAAAAAAATTCCGCTCACATTATAACTTTATACCATTTTAAAGTCACACTTAAAAAATGGGCATTTTTCAGCAAACGCTTGAACCGAGCATTAATTAGTTCGTATTTTTTGTCGTTTGAAATCCTTAAGAGTCCTTAGAGACTTGACAAGGACATTGAACAAAAGCTCTCAAAATCGGCAAAGGTCATATTCATCTAATGGGCATTTTATGAAAATGGTCTGTAATATTTTGCCGGTACTGTGATGTGCGTCTATAAAGACATCCTTTATAAGGACAATTTGGGGAAAATATGGCCAAAACCTACGCTTTTTGATTTTGGTCCGTTCCTCTATAAGGACAATTTTAGTTCAATAATTAAAAGGGAATATTTTCAAAAATCTCTATAAAACACCTCTTTCTCGTAAAATTTTTGGGTGAAGAGCATAAAAAATAGTCTTCATAATTTTTTTGGAAAAATAAAAGGGCTACGGACAGATTTGGGAAAATAGCTAAGGGCAATTTGGGGAAATCTCACCTGTCCTTCAAGCAAAAATGGTTTATTTTTCATCAAAATAGAAGTGTTCCAACCATATTTATATATTGCAGAAGATAGGTCAATTCCGCGCCTGTGCGTTTTTGATAACCAAAACTGTTGATAACTTAAAAGTTTTAGATTTTGTACCGTGTAGTTGATAATGGTAGATAGTGATAAATTTCAGTATGTCATACCTTCAAAAATGTGGATCATTCTTTTTTTAAAAGCCATTTCACATCAACCGCATTGTAGATCTCAATAACGATCACCAGGTCGTGCACGGTGTTTTTCTCGGTATTGATCCGCGGCGTCAAAACGAGACGAAGAAGCTCGTCTAAGTTATTATATCAAAATGTGAAAAATGAATTCCGACCAATCAGACGGCTAACATTTTTGAATTTTTTTAAAAATCAAAATTGATATTTTTATAATTTCACTTTAAAAACTATACGTTCAAGCAAGAAAATTTTTTTTGGAATACCAAGTTTAACAGTCATACAATTTGACCGAATTTTTTTTTTCTAAAACACTAGGTACAGTAGATATCCTTCAACAAATTACAAGTCAAACTCAATTTGTATGTAATCACTTCGAAAACACCATCAAAAAATAGTCAATTTGCAACGATAGGTCTCTAATGTACACGTTGGGCGCTAGAGGGCGAGACTTATCTTGGTCTTTGACACCTCTTGTGTCCAAAACTGATCTATGGTTGCAAACCGATGGCACGAAAATACTTTATGTGTGAAATTTTTTCGAAACCATCTACTGTACAAGATGTGGAAATTCAAAAAATTTTCAAGTATAAAGTATTTTTGTGCCATCGGTATGCAACTATAGACCAGTTTTGGACACGAAAGGTGTCAAAGAGCCTGATTGAACAAAAATTTGTTTGCGTCATCTGGTGCTAAAATTATGCTTTTTTAAAATTTCTATTTTTGATTCAAACTGGAGTTTTTGATATCAAAAATAAATTATGGTTAATTTTCATTACCGGGAACTTTTCAGAACGAAGATTAAATATAATTTTGAAAAAATATTTAAAAAAAAACAATTCGAAAAATTGTGTAGGCGGATTTTAAGATTTTGTCCCAAAATTTTGGCCATGGTCAAGGTTTTGGAAAATTTGAACTGGAAAAATTTTTTAGCTGGAACGGGAATTTTGCTTCTGGTCGTAAATTACCAAAATTTTACCATGAAATTAAAACTTAATTATGGGAAGATCTAGGACACGTTGAAATCACCATTTTAAACAGTTATACCTAAAATTTCTCGCTAAATTCTCCAATAAAATAATTTTTTACGATAATTTTCTTAGTTTCAAAATTCTAACCTAGAAGATCGCCTTTGTTTTTAGTCAAAACCCCTGGTTTAATAGTCGAAAATTCCACCGTGCGCGCCGCAACCATAATGATAATACATGGTTTTTGTAAAAATAATTTATTCATAGATCTATTCTTTTTCTAAGATTATTGAACCGAAATGATTTCGACTGAATTCTAAGTACATTCTAAGAATGCCAATTTGGCTGTACAAATATCGCATCAAAAATTTATCATAGATCTTCT
>SCLH01000326.1:246700-264991 GCA_004367855.1 Oikopleura vanhoeffeni | reverse complement strand
GCATCAAAATTTCAAGATCCTCTTAAAATTCCGAACCTTAAGGGTATGGTTGGCATTTTAGCCACAACAGGGTTTGTAGCGTCCGCCTCAATGAAATTAACTAGAAAAAAAACAGCAAAAAAACCGGGAAAACCACATGGATTTCAAGTTTTAGGGATAATGAAACCAATAATCTTGCTTCCACAAAAACAAATCGAAGGCCTCTGATTGGCCGACCAATCAGGAACGAGCTTTCAAAAGTGGCCAAATATTTTCAAGTCAAAGCCTACTCCTCCCCTAGTTTGAAGATAGAAAAATCTTTTATACTTTTATTGACACAGAAAACGGTGGGCAGAGCCTCGAGGATCGTCTTAACTCAATAAAATATTCTCGGCGCTTTAATCGAGCAAACAACTGTTTTTTGGGCTTATTTTGAGTTGCCTCGGAAAGAATACTAGCTTTCTCTGGATTTTGACGGCAGGAACTTTAACTGGTATGAATAAATCAAAGAGGATAGGCAGAGCGCCCGAGGTCCACATATTTCATTTTTGTATTCGTTTTTCGGACAGCGATTCAAATTCTCAGAAATTACCAAATTTGAATAATGAAAAAACGATTTAATAATAAATCAATTTCCGTTAAATCAGATTTTAAACTTGGATTAGAACGACTCGATAATGGGAAGTCAAGAATTATTCAAACCGCTTTCGAGAATAATTTGTCTACTAGACAAAGCAGATTATGAAAAAGTACCAAACGCCTAGATAACATTCCTAGCTTACGGTTTATAATTTGTTTTTGTGCAGGAAGCATTTTTTCGTCAAAATATTGTTTTGTCACATTTTTTTATTTTTTCGTCAAATTTTTTTCTTGACAGCGTGAGACTGTCTTTTTTGGCTGTCAATTTTGTGGACATTATTTCGATACTCATGTTGCCTCATTTCCGGTCAAAATTTTTTGTTGTCATTTCGAAAAAATTTTCGAAATTTTTTTTCGAAAATAAAATCCAAAATTAGTTATAATGGCTATCTTTATTTTTTCTCTGTTTCCGTTTTGGAAATATGAAAATATAGACGACTGCGAGTATAAGAGTAGTCTTTATATCTAAATTCATGGTCAGGAAAGTACTTTTTGAGGGTTTCAAAAATATTTTGTGTGAAATTGGTTGAAATTTATCAATTTTTAGAAAATCAAAACACGATTAATAGAAAACTGAGAAAGAAATTTGAACAAAACTCTCAATACTGATCTGCACGGATTATTCAGCTGCACATTCATATTAGTTTCGAATGTGTAACTTTCAAATCTAGGGAGAAGATACATTTTGATTAAGACCCCTTAAATAAGATAAAAATACTGTTTTTAGGTGATTCTGAAGCCAAATGTTAAAAATTTGGACAAAACTCTCAACACTGATCTGCACGGACTATTCAGCTGCACATTTATATGAGTTTCGAATGTGTACCTTGAAAAACCAGAAAGGAGATACAGTTTGAAAAATAATTCCGTCAGTTTTGTAAGCACGTTTCTGATTGGACGAGCTATCCGTCACTTTCGATTGTTTCTAGGATGCAAGATTTTGTTTAAATATATCAAAAAGATGTAATATTTGGTCAAACGATTTGTATTTTTGCGACAATTGGCCATTGCAAACCCCGTTTTTCGTCTTAAAATGCGACGACCACCCCCTTAAGGAGGTTGTAGTGTCTTCAAACCTAATATTTGGCTTTCTTTAATGCCTATAAATGTGTAATGGGTCATGATAGAAACAATTCAATTACATACTGCGAAAGCTAAGAACCTCGACCGTTTGGAAACTTTCATATCATATGAATATATGAATCATATGACATTTTATCTGCTATAACCAACATCAACCGAACTACTGTTTTCTAATTCTTTAGTTAACTGATAAAGCGGGTTCAGTTCAAATTTTGGAGCTTAAACCAAGTCACGAAAGACTATAAAATACTTTTAGCCAAGACAATATTGACTCATTTTTTTGCAAAAAAATAATTTTAGTGCTAAATCACCTGCACATACTGTTTTTTGGGGGAAAAGTTTGTAGCGGTATGTGTATACATAAAAACTAGTAGGAATTTGGATTCAGCAATATTCAGACAATTGCCCAGCTTGATATTGAGTTTTTTTCATAATTTTGACAAGGGGCGCGCTTGAGCTTGATTTGAAAAAAATCGAAATTTGAATTTTGCCTTTCTCGGAATTGTTTTTTAATATCATTTTTGAAATCTCCGTGGTCGTTTTAGTCATAAACCCCCAAAAATTTGTATTTTTGTATATTGTTCAACAAAATTACATTTTCCGATTTGAAATTACCAAGAAATTTACCGAAAATGTTTTTTCGGAAATTTATTTTTCAAATTTTTTAGAAGATAATTAACTTTGGAGATCTCAGTTAACCATTAATTATGGACTATAATTTATGATGTTATTTTTTCTGGATCAAAATATAAGATGGAGACCCATTAAACCTCCTCAAAATTTTGAATAACAACTCAAATTTGAATAACATATTTGAATAACAAGTCCTTGAAAAATTTGAATAACACGTCAAATTTTTTTCCAGAAAATCTTGAAAAAACTTATATAATTTTTTTTAACCAGAATCGAGAATTGCTAACAATAATTAATAAATAATAGATTATAATAGATAAATAAATTAGTATACAAGTTTATGTTTAAAAATAGTGTTGATAGTTTTATACGGCCTTCCTGTTATTTAGAATATATAATTAGGGCAATTTATTCTAATTGTTCATTGTGTTTGAGATAATACGCCAATTTAAATTAGCCAATTTTGAGTATTGCCACAAATTTCCACTATTGCCAAATTACTCAGACGCAAATCTTGCAAAAATATTTTACTGTTAAAAAACTTTGTTTCTAAAATGATTGTAATAAATCGAAAGCTCAACAACATATATATTATTCGGGAAATATTAGGATAATTTGTGGGAAATTTTGAAAAATACACCATTTTATTGAAAATTCTATAGAAATGACCCCTTTTAACGTTTTTCAAAAAGTAAAAAGCATAAAAAAAAAAATCTTCACTTTTTTTTTGAAAAAAATTATCGATATTTAAAAAATATGGCCAATTTGGGAATATTAGCTTTAGGACAATTTTTATCCTTTAGGACAATTTGGGAAATTTTTGGTAAGGACAATTTGGGAAAATCTCACTTGTCTTTATAGACAAAAAACACAGTAGTTTTACTAAAAAAAAAATTTATTCCAAGGCTCGAATTCAGTTCCTTGATTACGAATAAATTTTTTGTCCTAGAATTTGCTGTATCTTGAGTTATTTCGAAATAGAATAGTTATCGAACTCATAAAGGTCTTTCCGGTTCGATGAATAACGAAATTAAGAATAATATCAACTCTTCATGGCCTAGGAATTTCCTAGTAAGAAACTTTTTTTCACAAATAAATACCGTATTCAGTTCAAAAACAAGTTTCCTAGACCACCAAGACTTGATGGTATTTGAAATACCGATTAATAATAATAGAAAGATTTTAATTGTTTAAAACTGAAAGGGAATATTTGAAGAACTTTGGCAAATTGTCGCTTAATGACTGGCACTGTTCTGAATCGGGGTCAATTTTAAATTCAAAGTTTTATTTTTTATAAACAATTATGGTGCCTTCTTTTTATATCATTATTTTAAAAAGTTATTCAAGATTCCGATTCAGCAAATTGTCGGCATAGTGACAAATGTGAGCTTCAAAAGAAGTACTGATAATTGCACAAGGTAACTATGAAACGGTTATATACAAAAAAATATACTTATTTTTTAAGCTTATTTCTTCATGTTACCAAGTTTTTCCCAAAATTGCAATAAACAGCATAATTTAATCAATAAATTCTTGAAAAAAGTGCCGCAAGAGTGATTCTGAAAGTTCACCTTGTTTTTGACAAAATCTAGTACACTGACTGACCATTTATGGAAACCCACTTTTGCGAAAACAATGATTTCCATGAATGGTAATGGGTTTCCATTAAATGGGTATGGGTTTCCATCAAATGGTAATGGGTTTCCATTACATGGTAATTTTGGGCAAAATTTGAAAAGTTGTTTTCAGCCGAAAAATTGAAAAAAAATTTTGAGTTTTTTTCTAAATTACATGTTCAGGGATCGATTATATGGAAGCCGAAATCAACAAACTTTTTAGAAGAGTTTTGAGCAAATTAAACATAAAAAACAGCGTTTATTTTACTCAAACATGCCTTTTTTTCAAAAATGGTAATGGGTTTCCATTAAAGGGTTATGGGTTTCCATTAAAAAATTCGGATTGACTCGATTTTTTCTTATCGCTTTATTACGATAAGCTTTATTCACAATTTGAAAGTCAATTTATATGAAAACTATCAATTATCATGCCCGAGTTCATAAAAAATCTTTTTTTGATTTTATTCTGGTGAAAAAACATTTTGGGACACGAATCGCGTGATGATTATGTTATTGTTGATTATATTGAATTCCACCAAAATAAACTCTCTAATTAACAGTAGAATGACTTTTATAGGACGGCGGCATAGGACGGCCTTGATGACAGAAAAGCTGCCATTATGACTTTAAAAGAACGGGCGCCTACTGTAGCACCTACGCACACATTGTGCCAATGAAATACACATAAAGGGGGGTTGGCTATGAATCATAGGCTATGATCTACATTTAGTACTATCAAAAATTGAGTAACATCACGCGATTTTTGTTCCGAAATAGTTCTTCGCCAGAATAAAAAAAACTTTTATATGAAATCGGGCATCGTTATCGATAGATGATATATCATATATAACCCAAAATAAGTTCAAGGTGAATTTTAAACCACATGGCTTCGAAAATGCAACCAAAAGATTATTTGTAGTCGATTTTAAAATTAATGTATAAGCAACCATGACGTTGCTTATACCGCCATTAGAATGTCGACTAGGAGAAATGTTTCGGTGGTATTTTCAAAGTGATGCGGTGACCTTAAAATTGAGTTTTAAATCATTTTGAAGGTTATCGACTGTATAAAATTCATAGAACTGATCAGGCATTCAACGTGAAAATCATTGAATCGAAAATTCATTAAAAATTGGTTGACCTTTGAAGAGTTTTCAGAACTTAGTGTCATAAAGCCGTTACTTAATCTTCAATTAATTCGATGAGTATTTTATGAAGAGATCAATTTTAAAAATTTCTGCTTGATAGCCCTCTAGCGGGCAAACTTAACATTCTAGGGATATGAGAGCCATATTTTATTTCTTTTGGTCAATTAACTCTACTAACAATTTTTTTTTTATTAAGGGGTTGGTCGTCGCTGAAAAGCTGAAAATCGGGGTTTTTCGATGGCGATTTGCCGAATAGCTAGAAATTGTTTGATCAATATAACTCTCTGATTATATTCGACCAACAATCTGCATTTTAAAATAATCTCATTTAGCGAGCACCCTCTTAAGATACACAAAATGGTAAAAATAAGTTACAAAAAGTTTAAGTTTTTTTGAACAACAAATGTATAATTTCACAAAAAAACTAACTTTAAAACTACACCAACTAACCATTTTTGGAAACCCACTTTCGCGTAAAGAATGGTTTCCACAAATGGGTATGGGTTTCCATTCAAGGGTTATGGGTTTTAATTAAAGGCTTATTTTGCTCATAATTTGAAAAGTTGTTTTCTGCCAAAAATTTTTGTTTTGAAAGTCTTCGTGAATACATTTTTCGACTAGAAACTGAATTGTTAATATGACATTTAAAAAAATCACATCTGTTGAAATTTTTTTTTAAAAATACTTTTTACCCAAAAAAAGAAGCAAAAATCAGCATTATTCAAACGATGAATTTGTGTGGCTCGACCAGAGGTAATGGTGTATATTTAGGGTTTCCACCAATCGATTTTCGGCCAAAATCGACTACTTAAGGTTGATTTTCTACATATACTGGTTTGTGTTGAATTTCATTTGCCCGCGTCTTTTGGTATGAATATTTTTTTTCAAAAATCAATTTTTTCTCAAAAAAATGATAATTTAGTTCGAAAAATGGTTTGGCCAATTTAGGGGGTTTTTCGTCCCAACTCGCTAACACGCCTCAACAAGTGAGGATTTTTTTTGAATACAGATACATCATTTCAGTTATGATGTAGTCAGCGAGTGGTTTTTTTCCCGTTTTTATGTAAAAAAATTTTTGAAAGTTGGGTTAAAATTTTTTCTAAGTATTTTGAAAAATTTTAGTTAAAAAAGGTTTTGGAGCCAAAAATTCATAATTTTGAAGTTTTTTGTTATTGTTTTTTCAAAAGTGTGTTAATTTCATTCATAAGTGACGTTGACCAAAACTACCGATTTGCATCTGTTTTTATATTTCATTGTCATGATCGTGGAAAAAACGAAAATTCGATATACTTTGATCACGTTAGTAACGTGACGTTACTACCAAATTTTTTTTTCATAATTTTTTTTCCAATTTGCAATATATTATTCATCCCCAAGAAGTTTCAGAACAATCAACCCATTATTTCTATTAGTCGATATTAATGGTGGAAACCCTATGTATATTGACACAATCATGACGAAATAGAAACTTGAAATTTGAAAATCTGATCGAAATTTGAATTTTTATCGAATTTCGATCAATAGTCTTTCAACTTTTTAAGTACTGGATGTTTGCAGAATAAAGTCTATCAGACAAACACTAATTACTCAAACGCCATCAGTTTATTTTAACTTGGAAATCAAAGCTTGAAAAGTACTTTTTGAATTTACAGAGTTGGACGTTTCAAACGCTTTATATTTCCAGTACTTAAAGTCGGAGAAAACCATTTAAGATTTGTAGGAAAATTTGAGTACTAAGTTCACACACCAGTAAGTTTACGATTTTATGCACTTTATTTTTTACAGGCCTCAAATTATTTTCAATTTTAGAAAATTCCGTTTTCACAAATATATGAGTTAGAAACTCTTTGAACCATTTTTGAAAATTGAATTGTTTAATCAACTACATTGTTTCCAGATCGAGTGTGAAAAATTAAATTTTTTTCTCTATTATCACGTGCATCTAAATGCAATTTGATTGGATGAAAGATGTTGCGGCGAATTGCGTGGAAAATTGCGCGCCTGTAATTGGCTGACGATCTTAACGTTACCCCCCCCCCGTCTCACTTTGATGACGCACCTTTTGCATCAAAAAACTGAAGCCCGCGAAGTGTATTGTAGCAAATATTCGATATTTTTGCTAAAAATGTTGTAAAAAATAATTTTTGGTGAAAAATAATTTTTGATGAAAAATTATTTTTGTTGAAAAATTATTTTCGGTGAAAAACTATTTTTGTGTAAAAAAATGTTGTAAAGAAATTATTATTCTTTAAAATAAATTTATGAAAAAATCTGCATTATTCAAGAAATTTCGCAGAAGAGTTTTTTGAACTTAAAACATCACTTTTTTTCCATATATCGCTAAACGTGTCGAAAATGCCCATATCTTCGAAAAAAGCGCCTGTAATTCATTTCCGTTAGACCAGGTTCTAACTTGGCTTATAATCGCTCTAAAAATGGGAAGTGATAAATTTTTAATCCAAGTCGAAGTTTAACTGCCTCTTAATTATGCAACTCTAACCTTAAAACAACCACCAAATTAACCGGAACTGAAAATTAATCAATATGGTTAACCGCCACACACAAAAAGGGGCAAAAAATCCGCCGAACAAAAAATCATTAGAGACTGGGTCGAAAAAAAACTGTTTTAAATCGATCAGAAAGCATCTGTGGCACATTTTACCCCCTTAGGGATCAAACCGTTTTTGGAAATTACATTTTAATTAATGAAAAAAAATCGGATGATGATTTTAGAAGGTTTTTTGGAACCGTTCGCATTTGTGACGTCTTTCTGTGGGCAAGGTAATTGAGGACACGCTCGTCTAGAATAAGGATACACTAAAATTTACGGTGTTAAGGGGGTAGTGTCCGCAAGAAAAGTTTGGATGAAAATCTGATATAGTACTAAACCACCCTCAAAAAAGCGATTGGTGATAGTCTCGTCCCTTTTCTGTCATTGGTTCTCCCACTAGAGCGCTACTATATCAGATTTTCAGCCTATTTTTTTTGCGGACACTACCCCCTTAAAAATAAAATTGAAAATACTGCTTCGAAATCAATTAATATTTTATTAATAGATTGTATTAAATAGAATGTCCAAAATGTTTTCTAGTGACCAAACGAACGAATTTCAACTTATTGCAGCTTTTTTCGACCAATTGGATAGAGTATTACGATTTCCTAAGTCATCTCGAGCTATAGCTCGAGAAATTATTAATTTTTTTTTGACATTTTGGACAGTTCACTAACTTTAGACACAGATGACTTAAAAAGTAGTTTTCTGAGGACAAGTCTGGGTTCCGAAAAAAAAATCTATGAGAAATACAATATTTAAGTATGTTTCATTTTCGATTCAAATCTCAGTTTTTTGATGAAATTTATATTCATGTTTAAAATTTTTAAATTCAAATGCTCATAGGGTAACCCTAACAATTAAATAATTTCGGTCATAAGATAATGAAAAATAATTTTAGGAATATTCACCTCAGCCAAAAATAACTTGTTAATTTACTGATTTCTGGTTGGTTTTAATTTCATCCAATCAGAATTCAGCTTTTATAAATATTTTTTCAGAAATTATGTTCATTTTTATTATCAGGTTAAAATTTCACGTTAAATATATATAACTTTAAAATTGTCAATTTGTAAAATTTGCTTGTCGGACAGCCAAAGTGGAAGGTACAAAAAGTTCAGATGTTACTTTTTGAACACTTTTTTGTCTCTTGACAAAGTTGTGACCGAGATCTGGGTGACACAAAATTGAAAGAAACAAAAAATAGTTATTATATCATAATCGATTTGAATACAGTATAAGGAGTTAAAACAGGAATTGCAAAGTTTCACAGTTTATTAAGGGGGTGGTTGAGGCGACCTCATTAATAATTAATCGTGTTTTATGTAGAAACAGTGAGTTTGTCACCCGTATACTTTACATCAAAAGTTAAAAAATTTAAGTTTTGATGTAAAGTATACGGGTGACAAACTAACTGTTTCTACATAATACACGATTAATTATTAATAAGGTTTTAACTTAAAATCAATATTTTTTCGGTATACCAAAACATTCGTTTTATACTGTGGGTGTCGTCTATAAGGACAACATTTATAAGGATAATAATGAAAAATCTACGCTTTGTATAAATAAAAGACTTTTCAGATCAGAAAATTGACTCCGTGGAGTCTTATGGCGCTATTTTCGGGGCAATCCGAATCGGTCTTCAAATAGTTTTGAGCTTATTTACTGTTCAATAAAATTAAAAAACAGAAAATCGGATGGATAAATTAAAGGTTATCATTTGTGATAGCCCCGGATCAGTTATACATTAAATTGAACATATAGTGGATGGATCATCCTATATTGATTAAAATGCCCGTGTTAATATAAAATCTTTTTTTTTATTATATTCTGGTGAAAACCTCATTTTGAGAAACGAATCGTGTGATAATTACGTAATTGTTATAATATCAAATCTATTCAAAATACACTCAGTAAGTGAGCACCTACGCACTTTAATCGGACCAATAAAATTCAGATGAAGCAAGGTATGTTATGATCTATGACGATTTGAAATAAGGAATTTCAAAAGTCAAAAATCGGTTTCAATGTGTTTAAGCTTTCTTGTAGAAAAATTTTCCTGGTAATTTTAAGACTAGGTTTTTTTTCGTTTTTGAAATTTTTTCATTAAAAAATAATTTTAAGGTCAAATTTACATGACTGACTTTAACCAGCTGTAAAAGTTGCAAATTAGGAGCTAGCGCACTTTTTTTTCTGCAATCGGGAGGATCTTATAAAATTTCAAGTTTTTCGATTAAGGGCACAATGATAACCCGGTCAACTACAATGACCGGTCAAAGTTCAAGGTCAATCTCATGTTCATCGTAGAGATTTGATTGTACTTTCATACGAATCGTTAGGATCGACTTTTTGATGACAATATTAGCAACTATGGGTAAATTATGTACTGAAAAGTCGCTGGAGAGCAAAAACTGGTCAAACCTCCAGGTCAATCTCAAGTTCATCGTATAGACTTACGAGTACCCTTAAAAAAAATCAGAAAGGTTGATTTTCTGATGAACATATCAGCAACATAAGGTCAATCATGTACTGAACTCGCTAGAGGGCAAAAACTAGGCAAATAGTTGCTCTTTAGCGACTTCAGTGAAGAACTGACCCGGTGTTGATGATACGTTCATTAGAAAATTGACCTTGAGGTTTGACCAGCTTTTGCTCTCTAGCGACTTTTCAGTACATAATTGACCCATAGTTGCTAATATTGTCATGAGAAAGTCGACCCTTCCGACTGTTATGAAGGTACTTTTAAGTCTTTACGATGAACTTGAGATTGACCTTGAACTTTGACCGGGTGGTCATTGTACCCTTAATCAGAAACCTTGAAGTTGTATAAGCTTTTTCTACTGATTGCAGAAAAAAAAATCCGCTTGCTCCTAATTTGCAACTTTTACAGCTGGATAAAGTCAGTCTTGTAAATTTGACCTTAAAATCAGTTTTTTATGAAAAAATTCCAAACAAGAAAAAATCCTGAGTGTTAAAATGCCCAGAAAAAAATTCACTACAAGATAGCTCAAACACATTGAAACCGATTTTTGACTTTTCCAATTCCTTATTTCAAATCGTCTTTATTTCTCACACCGAATCTGTCTTCCGAACGTAGTGATGATTACGTAATCATCAAGCCGTTTTTCATTTCAAAATAAATTGTGAAAACGCAATTTGAGTGCTAACAAGAATATCACCATTTTGTCGAAAAAAAATCTTCTTTATTTTAAAAAAATTAATATTTTCGATTTTTTGACTTATACTGTATAACAAACAGATAACTTGATCGATGTGACGCAGTTTCAACATTTAATTTCATGGTCGTATATTGAACTTTGTATAGAGTAATCGAGTGCGTATTAAACCCAATATAAATACGATCGTTTCCGTTGAAAATACTTTAATCACATTTTTAAGTTCTCAGTAAAAAGCCAAAATAGTATAAGTTATACTAGTTCAATATACGACCATGAAATTAAATGTTGAAACTGCGTCACATCGATCAAGTTGTTATCAGTTCAATAGATGAACTTTCATGATCAATTACTTTGTTTTCAAGATTTATTCAATTTTTAAAAAATGCCGTTGCTGAAAATTTTACATCCAAAATAAATTATAATGGATTTTAAATTTTCAGCGACGTCATTTTTAAAAAATTAAATTAATCTTTAAAACTTAATATCAAACTGCCTACGGGTCTGGTAGATACTAGTTGTAGCCAATCTGCTAAAACACTTAGATTGCAATAAGGGAATAGTAGTAATAACAAAGTAATTCAGCATAAAAACTTTTATTCGTATAAATTCCATTAAAGATTCTGGTGTAGAATTTATGAACATAATTTAAAAAAAATTTGGAAAAAAAATTTCTGGAGAATTTTGTGGGGATTTTAATGTTTTAACCTTTTGTATGTTAAAATTGCCAAAATTTTAATTGGCCCATATTCGCCCAATACTAATATTATTTTGATCTTAAAAAATGATTTCATTTCGGGCCAGAAGGAGAAGAAAAATTGATGTTTGATAGTGTTGGGCCAAATATTTTAATTTTTCAAACTTCTAAAAACAATTTTTTGAAATTTTTTCAAAATCTCTCGGACAATTTTTCATCGACTCTAAAATTAAAAAAAGGCGAAAAAAAAGACTTGAGGGTTATGATATATTGAAATATACATGTATATTTTCAAAAATTTGAATTTATAGTAAGACAATAATTTAATAAAAAAACGGTTGATTTCCTGGATTCTGATTGGTTTAAATTTTCATCTATCCAAATTCAGCTTTATTAAATATATTATGGAAATTTATTTTATTTTCGTAATCAGCTTAAAAGTTTACGTTAAACGTATAGTTTGAAAACGTTCAATCTTCAAAATTCACTAGACTGTGGACATCCTATTGAAAGTTATTTAATCAAAATTTTGATGAAAAATTAAACTCAGAAATAAAGTTTAACTTCTTGGTTGCTTTTTACTGAATTTCCGAGTTTTCTTGAAGAAAGTTTGGTAATTGGCGAAACATTTTTATTTGACAATTGTCACACTTTTGCCTTTTTTGATGCGGGTAGTTTTCACGGGGAAGTGAACGGAAATTAGTCGCAAAGCATAATCGATTTTTTGGAAAGACTGAAAAATGGGAGAACAAAAGAGAGCTAAAGTTCATCAGATGAACTTGTCAATCACGCATTGATAATTTAGTTCAAATTTGACCCGTTTTTTAGAAATCAACCAAAAATTAATTAAAATTATTTATTGCAAAAAAGGCATTTGCCTGGAAACATAATCCGAAATTTAACTGGTATATTTCATCAAATATATGCATATAAAAAAATTCGAACAAAAATTTATACCGAATGTGTTTTAGCTTTTGGGGTTTTCCCCGGGGAGATTGAAACGCCCCTTAAATATACTTTTCTATTCGCTAGGTGGCGACCCATGTGAGTTCTCACGCAAGTCATATGTGAGGGAGGGGTGAGTCATACTAATAGTTCAACAGCCTATTATGAGTCATGATGACGTTCATGTATGACGTCATCGATGAGTCATACTATGACGTCATAGATATTACCTTGTCGAAATGGCTCCCATGAGTCATCTGAGAGCAAAAAGATATTCAAAAATATCTTCCCAGATAAATGACTCTCTGGGAACACCATACACTCACCCGTCTCCCCACTTTTAATTTTTTGTAATTTAAATTTAGATGAGTAATTTTAAAACAAGTTTTTAGGCGTTGGTTGAATTAATTGAGTATATTTTTATTCTTGAAATAGTTCTTTTACTTGTCATTCTAGAATTAGTATTTAATAAACAAATAAAATAAACTCTTTGGAGCAAAATGTTTAAAATATAATCAAAAAAATATAAAAATTTCGAAAAAATGGAAGTTGGTGCGTAGTTAATATAGTGGAAATGAACTAAAAATTCACGAAATTTTCATTAAAATGACCTGGAATGTCCCAACCACTTCTCTTAGCGCTTGAACCCGCCCCTAACTGTCTGTTTCGTTTAAATACACTCGTTTGTACACTCACTTGGAACTTTGGTCCATAGTTCCGTTTTTGATACTCTCCCTGATTAATTCAGAAAAAAAAATTTTTAAATTCGTCAATCTCTTAGACTCCGCAAAAGCTTCTGTCGACTTTTTGCAAGATTGTTCGTTCTCCCCTCCCAGTCTTATCAGATTTTTCGGAATCCGATTGATCTGGATGGCCTTCTCGTGTGATCTCAGAAAGGAGGGGTCTTTTCCTATTACGTAATATCTTTTTTGAACCGGATAACCGGTTTCCCCCCTAAAAACATCGAAATTTTTTTTAAAAGTCATTTTTTCAAAAGTTCCCCACTAATTAGGTAATTAAATTCATTTTTTTGTTTTTTTTCCAAAAAAAATTTAACTTCAAAAAATAACGTTTTTCCCGGCCGTTTTCGTCGGCAAAGGCTCCACTATAACACTTCGATCTATATAACCTGCATAAATAAAGGGCATGAGTGGTTGGTAAGGACAACTTAGTTTATTCTAATATGTTCATTTAAACGGGTTTAAGGTATCCCTGCTCCTACATTTTCTAAAATTATTATGTCATAAAATGTACCAAATCCAATCGTTTGTGTTTTAAAAGCACAAAACAACCCAAATAAGAACAAAAAAAATTCGAAATTTTGCGTTTTTAGAATTTTTTCCAAGTATTTTTCTCAAATTATGTTCAAAAATAACGTTTGTGTCAATTTGACCACTAAAACTTCGAAATGTCGGGTTGACGTAAGCCAACTTTCTCTTCAGTGTTCCCCAGCTTTCTTTTAAGTCTACATTCGAAAAAATCGAAAGCACCATTTTTTCGGAATTTTTTTCACTTGACCTTGAAAAATTCATATTTTGAGTTTGGGTCGAAATTGCCAAAAAAAGCCCAATGTAAAGTTTCTATTGTTCTGAACTAGCTTTTGCAAAATTTTGAGCTAATTTGCAATTTAACCTGGGAGGAGTAGGATTTTTCGAGGCGTAATGTCCAAAAAACGGTGGTTTTTTGCATGTTCTAGGAAAATATAGCACTTATCAAACAAAAACGCCACTGTAAAGTTTGTATACTAATTATACAGGTTATGTTGAAATTTAGGTTATTTCAAAATATAACCTCAGAGGAGTAGGAATTTCGGTTTTGGCTTAGGTCTCCTTGTTTTCGCTAATGTGTCTGGGAGTGTATTCATGCAAAAAAGTTTTGACACATGTGTTACGCAGATGAAGGCTAGTTCTACAATTTGGCTAATCTGAATATATCCTCGAGGTCTTGTTCGGCTAATATTTTATCGAGAAAATGTCAAATTAGGAGCAGGGACCCTTAAGACAGACAAATATAGAGTGTACATCAAATGTGTAAACATGAGAATAGCCTTCTCATCGTGTGGTGGTAAAGCTATTAAATTGAAGGTGGCGTTGTAGTGGTGTAAAAGTCATTAATTCCTTTTGTCAATGTGTATTGACTAATGAAATCACATTATTTTTTAAGTCTGTGACGTCAAAGTTCTACGGGACAAGTAAGTATAATCTTCGATATAAAACAGATGATTTAAAACTGACGAAATATTATGTAGCTGATCTAGGTATAACGAGATAAAAAGACCACCCAAGAGACTTTATTCACACGAAATGATAATGTGAAATTATTAAGATTCAATTTTTGGCTACAGACACGATCGTCACTTTTTATTAAGTGACGATGGTTGTCTGTAGCCGAAAAACTATAAAGCCGTTACTTTCTAATAGACCAATGAACTTTCTGAAAAAGTACTTTTCAGAAGTAAAATTAAACTTTTTTGAAAGTACCGAATGTGTTTTAGCTTTTGGGTTGTTCCCCGAGGAGATTCACGCTTAACCAATCAAAGCGCGACTTGGTTAATATATTTAAGGGGCGTTTCAATCTCCCCGGGGAAAACCCCAAAAGCTAAAACACATTCGGTATAAATTTTTGTTCGAATTTTTTTATATGCATATATTTGATGAAATATACCAGTTAAATTTCGGATTATGTTTCCAGGCAAATGCCTTTTTTGCAATAAATAATTTTAATTAATTTTTGGTTGATTTCTAAAAAACGGGTCAAATTTGAACTAAATTATCAATGCGTGATTGACAAGTTCATCTGATGAACTTTAGCTCTCTTTTGTTCTCCCATTTTTCAGTCTTTCCAAAAAATCGATTATGCTTTGCGACTAATTTCCGTTCACTTCCCCGTGAAAACTACCCGCATCAAAAAAGGCAAAAGTGTGACAATTGTCAAATAAAAATGTTTCGCCAATTACCAAACTTTCTTCAAGAAAACTCGGAAATTCAGTAAAAAGCAACCAAGAAGTNGCTTTAACGCCAATCAAGCCGACTTGGTTACATAATGATTTAAGGGGCTTTCAATTCGGTGCAGGACAATTCGGGGGCATTGTTTTGCCCCCCAATTCAAAAATATTCGGGGGCAAACAAATTTCTGAAAACGTTCGGCGGAATACCAAAAGTGGAAAAAATTTGTTGCACCGCCGAATTATCTATTCAAATATTCGATTTTTTTTGAAATATCGGGGGGATTTAAATTTGTTATTCAACTTTGCCCCCGAAACTTACAAATAAAATGCCTTTTTTAAAAATTGAGGGGATTGGAATTGTGTTTGTTTTTGACCCGCAATTCTGTCAAAAAAAGAGCACTTTGGTCGAATAATTCGGTGACCGTCTCTCTCTGTTTTCCTCGGGGAACACCCCAAAAGCTAAAACACATTCGGTACTTTCAAAAAAAGTTTAATTTTACTTCTGAAAAGTACTTTTTCAGAAAGTTCATTGGTCTATTAGAAAGTAACGGCTTTATAGTTTTTCGGCTACAGACAACCATCGTCACTTAATAAAAAAGTGACGATCGTGTCTGTAGCCAAAAATTGAATCTTAATAATTTCACATTATCATTTCGTGTGAATAAAGTCTCTTGGGTGGTCTTTTTATCTCGTTATACCTAGATCAGCTACATAATATTTCGTCAGTTTTAAATCATCTGTTTAATATCGAAGATTATACTTACTTGTCCCGTAGAACTTTGACGTCACAGACTTAAAAAATAATGTGATTTCATTAGTCAATACACATTGACAAAAGGAATTAATGACTTTACACCACTACCAACGCCACCTTCAATTTAATAGCTTTACCACCACACGATTGAGAAGGCATATTCTCATGTTTACACATTTGATGTACACTCATATATTTGTCTGTCTTAAGGTGTCCCTGCTCCTAATTTGACATTTTTCTCGATAAAATATTAGCCGAACAAGACCTCGAGGATATATTCAGATTAGCCAAATTGTAGAACTAGCCTTCATCTTGCGTAACACATGTGTCAAACTTTTTTGCATGAATACACTCCCAGACACATTAGCGAAACAAGGAGACCTAAGCCAAAACCGAAATTCCTACTCCTCTGAGGTTATATTTTGAAATAAACCTAAATTTCAACATAACCTGTATAATTAGTATACAAAACTTACAGTGGCGTTTTTGTGATAAGTGCTATATTTTCCTAGAACATGCAAAAAACCACCGTTTTTTGGACATTACGCCTCGAAAAATCCTACTCCTCCCAGGTTAAATTGCAAATTAGCTCAAAATTTTGCAAAAGCTAGTTCAGAACAATAGAAACTTTACATTGGCTTTTTTGGCAATTTCGACCCAAACTCAAAATATGAATTTTTCAAGGTCAAGTAAAAAATTCCGAAAAAATGGTGCTTCGATTTTTTCGAATGTAGACTTAAAAGAAAGCTGGGGAACACTGAAGAGAAAGTTGGCTTACGTCAACCCGACATTTCGAAGTTTTAGTGGTCAAATTGACACAAACGTTATTTTTGAACATAATTTGAGAAAAATACTTGGAAAAAATAATCTAAAAAACGCAAAAATTTCGAATTTTTTTTTGTTCTTATTTGGGTTGTTTTGTGCTTTTAAAACACAAACGATTGGATTTGGTACATTTTATGACATAATAATTTTAGAAAATGTAGGAGCAGGGATACCCTTAAACCCGTTTAAATAAGAACAATTAGAATAAACTAAGTTGTCCTTACCAACCACTCATGCCCTTTATTTATGCAGGTTATATAAGATCGAAGTGTTATAGTGGAGCCTTTGCCGACGAAACGGCCGGAAAAACGTTATTTTTTGAAGTACAATTTTTTTTGGAAAAAAACAAAAAAATGAAATTTAATTACCTAATTAGTGGGGAACTTTTGAAAAAATGACTTTTAAAAAAAATTCGATGTTTTTAAGGGGGGAAACCGGTTATTCCGGTTCAAAAAAGATATTACGTAATAGGAAAAGACCCCTCCTTTCTGAGATCACACGAGAAGGCCATCCAGATCAATCGGATTCCGAAAAATCTGATAAGACTGGGAGGGGAGAACGAACAATCTTGCAAAAAGTCGACAGAAGCTTTTGCGGAGTCTAAGAGATTGACGAATTTAAAATTTTTTTTTCTGAATTAATCAGGGAGAGTATCAAAAACGGAACTATGGACCAAAGTTCCAAGTGAGTGTACAAACGAGTGTATTTAAACGAAACAGACAGTTAGGGCGGGTTCAAGCGCTAAGAGAAGTGGTTGGGACATTCCAGGGTCATTTTAATGAAAATTTCGTGAATTTTTAGTTCATTTCCACTATATTAACTACGCACCAACTTCCATTTTTTCGAAATTTTATATTTTTTTGATTATATTTTAAACATTTTGCTCCAAAGAGTTTATTTTATTTGTTTATTAAATACTAATTCTAGAATGACAAGTAAAAGAACTATTTCAAGAATAAATATACTCAATTAATTCAACCAACGCACTAAAAACTTGTTTTAAAATTACTCATCTAAATTTAAATTACAAAAAATTAAAAGTGGGGAGACGGGTGAGTGTATGGTGTCCCAGAAGTCATTTATCTGGGAAGATATTCTTTGAATATCTTTTTGCTCTCAGATGACTCATGGGAGCCATTTCGACAAGGTAATATCATGACGTCATAGTATGACTCATCGATGACGTCATACATGACGTCATCATGACTTCATAATAGGCTGTTGAACTATTAGTATGACTCACCCCTCCCTCACATATGACTTGCGTGAGAACTCACATGGGTCGCCACCTAGCG
>SCLH01000326.1:227296-246679 GCA_004367855.1 Oikopleura vanhoeffeni | reverse complement strand
TAAAATTTTTCTTTTTTGCCTTATATTTGGTTGACAACCTGCATTTTGAGAAACGAATCGAAAAAAAAAACAAAACAAACAAACAAAACCCACAAAAAAAAAATCGTTAACTTAACTAATAGTACAAAAATACTATATCCAATACCATCACTTAAAAATAACAACTCAGTGTGAGGAAAGCACCTACGCACTTTAATCGGAAAACAATAGCAACTTCAGATGACGACAAGGACTTATCTTTAGATCATATGACGATTTGAAATAAGATTTCAAAGGCATCCTTTCAATGTGTTTAAGAAAACTGCTTTCCTTGATAGAAAATTTTCCTGCGGTAATTTTAGATAGAAGTATTTTATTCTCGTTAGATTTGACAATATCTATACATTAAAAATAATTTTAAGGAACCAAATTTACATGAACTGCTAATATAACGCAGTAAACAAGTTGCCAAAATTAAGGAGCTAAAGAACGCACTAATTATTTTTCTGCAAATCGAGAAGCAAAGTCTATATAAAAATATTCAAGATAATTTTCGATTAAAAAGGCAACAATGAAAAATACAACGGTACACCTAACCAAATGACAGGTCACAGTTTCAAGGATCAAAATTATAGTTCAAATCCGTAAAAGAAATATATAGATATGTACTTCTACTAACGATCGTCTAGGATCGAACTTTTTGTTGAAATTTAGCAACGTATGCGGCTTAATTATTGTACTGAAAAGTCGCTGAAGAGAGCAAAAACATAGGTCAAATCATACAAGACCAGCTCATACTACAAGTTTCAATCGCTATTAGGACTTACGAACGTACCTTAAAAAACATCGAAGGTATGACTATGTCTGAATGAACGTCACCAAAAACACATCAGCAAAAACAACACCACAGTAGTCACATACTGAACTCACGGCTAGAAGAGCAAACACTAGTCACACATCGTGCTCTTTCGCGGAGTCAGGTCCGAAGAATGACAAAAAAAAAAAACACAACAACCAAAAAAACCACAACGTCAAATTGACTGATACCCTTCCCTTAGAAAATTTGACAATTGAACGGATATTGCACCAGATATTATGCTCATTAGCGACTAATGTCAACAAAAGTATAATTGACCCTATTGCTAATTTTTCTGCGAGTGCGACCTTCGATCGTTATGAAGGTATTTTAGTCTTTACGATGACCTTGGTTTGACCTTGAACTCTTGCCGGAGTGGGCTATGTACGCCTTAGCCGAAACCCTTAAGTTGTATAGCTTTTCTACTGATGCAGGAAAAGAATCGTTGCTTTCTATGTGGCAACCTTTTAAGACTGGGATAAAGTCATCTTGTAAATTTGACCTTACAATCGGGTTTATGAAAACTTCCAACAAGACAAAGATCCCTGGTGTTAAATGCCAGCAAAATTCACTACAAGTAGCTCAAAAACATTGCAACGATTTTTGCTTTCTCCATTCCTCTTATTTTCAATCGTCTATATTTTTACTTACAAGATCTGTCTTCCGAACGGAGTGATTGTTACGCTATCCTCAAGCCGTTTTTCATTTCAACATAAATGTCGCGAAAACGCAATTTGAATGCTAACAAGAATCTCACCTTTGTCGAAAAAATTTCTTTATTGGTAAAAATTCAATATTTTCGTTTTTTGACTTATACGGCTATTAAACAAAAGATACTTATCGATGTGACGCAGTTTCAACATTTGAATTCTCGGTCGCTATATTGAACTTTGTATGCGATCAGTGGTATTTAACCAATATATCATTGTTTCCGTTGAAATCTTATCACATTTTTAGTTTCTCAGTAAAGCCAAAATTAGTATACTTTTAGTTCAATATACGACCCGGAATTAATGGTTGACACTGGTACTCGATCATTTCGTTTCGTTTCAATAGAGACTTTCATGATCATTACTTTGTTTTCAGTATTTTCAATTTTTAAAATGCCGTTGCTGGAATGTTTCATCCCCAAATAATATTGATTTTATTTCAGCGACGTATTTTTAAAATTATTATCTTTAAACTTATTCAATGCCTCCGGGTCTGGTAGATTACTGGTGTACATCTGCCTACACACTGATTTGCATACAGGCCTGTGTATAACAAGCGGATTGAAATAAGGAATTTTCGAAATCAAAATATCGGATGTTAAGTGTCAGCTTCTTGTTAGATGATTTTTTTCTGTGTCATTTTAAGAGTCGAGGATATTTTTTTTTATGAAAAATTTTCAAAAAAAAATCGATTTAAGGTCCAATTTTTCTGTGATTTTACAGTTTAATGTGATCCACAGTTCTGCGAAGCCGTATGAAGTGCTAGAAGGCTGTTTTTTTGGCGTGAAAATTAAGCGTTATTTCGGCTACGTTTTTTAATTGAGGTGTCGCGCCATTTTGCCTCTAATGCCGGTCAAGCTTCAAGGTCCATTCAAGTTCATCGTATAGACTTGTTAGTACTCAAGATCGGGGTCGACTTTCTAATGAACGTATTAGAACTATGGTTCATATGTACTGAGAGCGCTAGAGAGCAAAACTGGTCCAACAGGTCCAACCTCAAGTGTCTTCGTATTGACTTGTTAGACCCTAAAGAGTTTCGGAGGGTTGCTTTCTGGGAACGTGATAGCACTATGGGTTCCATCAATGTCGTGAAGGTCGCTAGAGAGCAAAACTTTTTGCTCTTTGTTTTTGCTCTCTAGCGATTTCAGTACTTATTGCCATGTTGCTTAAAACGTTCATAGCAGAGTCACCCTTCGATTCTTTTGAGTATTTCGTCTCGATGAACTTGACGGCTGCTGCGGTTGTTGACCGTTTTTGGCGCTCTAGCGATTCAGTCATTATGACCATGTTCCTAATACTTCTTCAGGAAAGTCGGACCTTCCGTTCTTTTGGGAGTGACTACAGTCTATACGATGAATTGAGATTGACCGTGAACTTTGCGGTCATTAGAGGTCATCTTGGTCGCGACCCTCAATTAAACAACGGGTAGCCGAAAACGCTTATGTTTCACTGCAAAAATCACTTCTAGCACTCTACGGTCTCGCTAGATACGGATACCATTACTTGACTAAACACGAAAAATTGACTTAAATCGATTTTTTTTTGAATAAGTTCATAAAACAAAAAATCCGCTCTAAATGACCAGAAAAATTCTCTACACATAGGTTAAACATCGATGACCCATTTGTGAGTTTTGAAATTTTTATTTCAAATCGTCAAGTCAATTCAGCATAAAAACTTTTATTCGTTATAATTTCATTAAAGATTTGGTGTAGATTTTATGAACATATTTTAAAAAATTTGGAAAAAATTTCTGGAATTTTTGTGGGGATTTGTTATGGTTTAACCTTTTGTATGTTAAAATTGCCAAAATTGTAATTGCCATATCGCCCCATACTATATTATTTTGTCTTAAAAATGATTTTCATTTCGGGCCAGAAGGAGAAGAAAATTGATGTTTGATAATGTTGGGCCAAATTTTATTTTTCAACGTTCTAAAAACAATTTTTTGAAATTTTTTCAATCTCTCGGACAATTTTTCATCGACTCTAAAATTAAAAAGCGAAAAAAAGACTTGAGGGTTATGATATATGAATATATCATGTTATTTTCAAAAATTTGAATTTATAGTAAGACAATAAATTTAATAAAAAAACGGTGATTCTGGATTCTGATTGGTTTAAATTTTCATCTATCCAAATTCAGCATTTATTAAATATATTTGGAATTTATTTTATTTTCGTAATCAGCTTACAAGTTTACGTTAACGTATAGTTTGAAAACGTTCAATCTTCCATTCACTAGACTGCGGACATCCTATTGAAAGTTATGTTATTCAAATTTTGCATCATAATTTAACCAGAATAAGTTTACTTCTGGTTGCTTTTTACTGAATTCGATTTTTCTTGAAGAGTTTGGTATTGGCGAAACATTTTTTTTGACATTGTCACACTTTTGCCTTTTTGATGCGGGTAGTTTTCACGGGAAGTGAACGGAAATTAGTCGCAAGCATATCGATTTTTTGAAAGCTGAAAAATGGGAGAACAAAAGAGAGCTAAAGTTCATCAGATGAACTTGTCAATCACGCATTGATAATTTAGTTCATTTGACCCGTTTTTTAGAAATCAACCAAAAATTAATAAAATTATTTATTGCAAAGGCATTTGCCTGGAAACATAATCCGAAATTTAATGGTATATTTCATCAATAGTATGCCTATAAAAAAATTCGAACAAAATTTATACCCGAATGTGTTTTAGTTTTGGGGTTTTCCCCGGGAGAGATGAAACGCCCTTAATATATTAACCAGTCGCGCTTGATTGGTTAAGCGTGAATCTCCTCGGGGAACACCCCAAAAGCTAAAACACATTCGGTACTTTCAAAAAAGTTTAATTTTACTCTGGAAGTACTTTTTCAGAAAGTTCATTGGTCTCATTAGAAGTAACGGCTTTGTGTTTTCGGCTACAGACACCATCGTCACTTAATAAAGTGCGATCGTGTCTGTAGCCAAAAATTGAATCTTAATAATTTCACATTTCATTTCGTGTGATAAAGTCTCTTGGGTGGTCTTTTTTATCTCGTTATACCTAGATCAGCTACTAATATTTCGTCAGTTTTAAATCATCTGTTTTATATCGAAGATTACTTACTTGTCCCGTAGAACTGACGTCACAGACTTAAAAATAATGTGATTTCATTAGTCAATACACATTGCAAAGGAATTAATGACTTACACCACTACAACGCCACCTTCAATTTATATCTTTACCACCACCGACTTGAGAAGGCGTATTCTCATGTTTACACATTTGATGTACACTTCATATTTGTCTGTCTAAGGGTTCCCTGCTCCTAATTTGACATTTTTCGGATATATTAGCCGAACAAGACCTCGAGGATATAATTCCGATTAGCCAAATTGTAGAACTAGCCTTCATCTTGCGTAAGTCACATGTGTCAAACTTTTTTGGATGATACATCCCAGACACATTAGCGAAACAAGGAAGCCTACAGCCAAAACCGATTCCACTCTCTTGAGGTTATATTTTGAAATAAACCTAAATTTCAACATAACCTGTATAATTAGTATACAAACTTTACAGTGTGCGTTTTTGTGTGATTAGTGCTTATTTTTCCTAGAACATGCAAAAAACCACCGTTTTTTTGGACATTACGCCTCGAATCCTACTCCTCCCAGGTTAAATTTGAATTAGCTCAAAATTTTGCAAAAGCTAGTTCAGACACATAGAACTCTACATTGGCGTTTTTTGGCAATTTCGACCCAAACTCAAATATGAATTTTTCAAGGTCAAGTGAAAAATTCCGAAAAAATGGTGCTTTCGATTTTTTCGACATGTAGCTTAAAAGAAAGCTGGGAGAAACACTGAAGAGAAGTTGGCTTACGTCAACCCGAACATTTCGGTGTTAGTGGTCAATTGCCACAACAGTTATTTTTGAACATATTTTGAGAAATACTTGGAAAAAATCTAAACGCAAAAATTTCGAATTTTTTTTGTTCTTGATTTGGTTGTTTTGTGCTTTTAACAGAACTTGAGATTTGGTACATTTTATGACATAATAATTTTAGAAAATGAAGGAGCAGGGATACCCTTAAACCCCGTTTAAATAAGAACAAATATTAGAATAAACTAAGTTGTCCTTTACCAACACTCATGCCCTTTATTTATGCAGGTTATATAAGAATCGAAGTGTTATAGTGGAGCCCTTTGCCGACGAAACGGCCGGAAAAACGTTAAATTTTGAAGTTAAATTTTTTTTGGAAAAAAAATACAAAAAATGAATTTAATTACCTAATTAGTGGGGAACTTTGAAAAAATGACTTTTTAAAAATGTTTTCGATGTTTTTAAGGGGGAAACCGGTTATTCCGGTTCAAAAAAGATATTACGTAATAGGAAAAGACCCCTACTTCTGAGATCACACGAGAAGGCCACTCAGATCAATCGGATTCCAAAAAATCTGATAAGACTGGGAGGGGGAGACGAAAAATCTTGCAAAAAAGTCGACAGAAGCTTTTGCGGAGTCTAAGAGATTGACAAATTTAAAATTTTTTTTTCTGAATTAAATCAGGGAGAAGTATCAAAAACGGAAATATGGACCAAAGTTCCAAGTGAGTGTACAAACGAGTGTATTTAAACGAACAGACAGTTAGGGCGGGTTCAAGCGCTAAGAGAATTGGTTGGGACATCCAGGTCATTTTGGAGACCCATCTGACCCCGATTCATGCAAGATTGGGGGTCATTTTTGACCGATTTTTGAAATTATTTTTAAAATTTTAATGAAAATTTCGTGAATTTTTAGTTCATTTCCACTATACCAACTACGCACCAACTTCCAATTTTTTCGAAATTTTATATTTTTTTGATATATTTAAACATTTTTGCTCCAAAGAGTTTATTTCATTTGTTTATTAAATACTAAATTCTAGAATGACAAGTAAAAAGAACTATTTTCAAGAATAAAATATACTCAATTAATTCAACCAACGCACTAAAAACTTGTTTTAAAATTACTCATCTAAATTTAAATTACAAAAAATTAAAAGTGGGGAGACGGGTGTAGTGTATGGTGTCCCAAGAGTCATTTATCTGGGAAGATATTCTTTGAATATCTTTTTGCTCTCAGATGACTCATGGGAGCCATTTCGACAAGGTAATATCATGACGTCATAGTATGACTCATCGGTGACGTCATCATGACTTCATAATAGGCTGGTGAACTATTAGTATGACTCACCCCTCCCTCACATATGACTTGCGTGAGAACTCACATGGGTCGCCACCTAGCGGATAGACGGGTCTCTAACGTCAAAGTCCTACGAGACCAGTAAGTATAGACTATACTGTAACGCCACCTAAATTTAAATCGAGAAAACAGAGATCATTACATTGGCTCTGTAGGGCCCTGATTGGCTGAATCAGTAAATCGATCACAGCCACATAGAGAGCCATGAGTCACGTTTTCAGTAGATTCTCAAAAACATTTTAGGGGGCCGTATAGTCTTCAATATACTGGTTTCGAGAAAATATGAATTCCAGAATACACTAGTACCGGTTATATTTCAGCGTTAGTACAAGCCATGTTTTCAATTAATTGAAGATACACATTTCCACGTGATGTCCTGAAAAATTTTTCTATGAAAGTAAACAAAACAAATAATCACTTTTTTGCGAAATTCTTCTATATAATTGCATGAAATAATGTTAACTTGTGTCGTTAATAGAAATTCTGAAAAGCCTAAAAGGAAGATCTATCCTTTTGCTTCCGACTAAAAGAAAAAACAGAGTTTTTTGAGCACCACAGCACCAAGTGGGAGTAGAGTTCTAGAACACTGATTTTGACTTCAATGTCTTTTATCTCGGAAACGGCTTAATGGAAATTGATTACACTTTGTAAGAATAACAATTACTACGAGGTTGACAGTTATCGGAAATATTTTGCGAAAATTTCGATCGGACTTGTTCTAGAATAATGAAAAACTGTAATTTCATGATATTTTAGAATTTGTAGCTCAGTTTTCTCAAAAACGATTCGATACAATTTTTTTTAAATTTGGTATTATTAGGAGAAACATGNCTCAACGGTCGAAACGATACTCATACATGAGAGATTCGGACTCCTATTGAAAGTTATTGTTATCAAAATTTTGATATAATTTTAACACAGAAATAAGTTTAACTTCTTTGCGTTGCTTTTTTATCCTGATCTCTTCCGAGTTTTCTTGAAGAAGTTTGGTAATTGGCGAACATTTTTATTTTGACAATTGTCACATTTTGCCTTTTTGATGGCGGGTGTTTCACCGGGAAGTGACGGAATTAGTCGCAAAGCAATATCGATTTTTGGAAACTGAAATTGAGAGAACAAAAGAGAGCTTAAGTTCATCAGGAATGAACTTGTCATCCGCAGTTTGATAGATTTTAGTTCAAAATTTGACGGTTTTTTAGAAATAGACGCAAAATTAATTTAAATTATTTTATTGCAAGACAGGCATTTGCTGGCAAAACATAATCGAAATTTAAGCTGGTAATATCTTCACAATATTATGCTATTAAAATTTTCGACAAAAATTTATACCGAATGTGTTTTTCTTTTGGGGTTTTCCCGGGGGAGTGAACGCCTTACTAGTATTAACCATGTCGCGGCTTTGATTGGTTAAGCGTGAATTCTCGCGGGACACCCCAAGCTTAAAAACATTCAGGTACTTTCAAAAAAGCTTTAATTTTACTTCTTGAAAGCTCTTTTTGCAGACGTTCATTGGATTAGTTAGAAAGTAACGGTTTATAGGTTTTTCGGCTACAGACACCATCGTCATTAATAAAAATGTGACGTCCTGTGCTGTTAGGCCAAATTGAATCTTATAATTTACTTTCATTTCGTGTGAATAAGTCTCTTGGGTGGTCTTTTTATCTCGTTCATACCTGATCAGCTACTAATGATTTCGTAGTTTATAAATATCTGTATTATATCGAAGATTTTTTATCTACTTGTCCGCTGAACTTTGACGTCCGACTTAAAAATCATGTGATTTCATTAGTCAATACACATTGACCAGGAATTAGACTTTACCCCACTACAAGCACCTTCATTTAATCTCTTACCCCACACGATTGAGAAGGCATTTATTTTCATTGTTTACACATTGATGTCACTCATGTACTTAGTCTGTCTTACGGGGGTATCGCTGCTCGCTTAATTGACATTTCTCGATAAATATTAGGCGCCCGCAACAAGATTCGACGGACTTACTTCGATTAGCCAAATGATACGACTTAGCTTCATTCTGGCGTAACAATGTTGTCAAAATTTTTTTGGCTGTACAACTCCAGCACATTAAGCGGAACAGGACTAACCCTAATACTTAATTCCTACTCTTGAGGTTTATTTTGAAATAAACCTAAATTTCAGCATACCGTGTAATTAGTTACAAAACTTGCTACAGTGGCGTTTTTTGTTGAAGTGCTATATTTTTCTAGACATTTTGGAAAACCCCGTGGTTTTTGACATTACGGCCGCGGAACAAATCCTACTCCTCCGCAGGTTACATTTGCAATTAGCTCAAATTTCGCACAAGCTAGTTCAGAACAATATAGGAAACGCTTTCTTGGGTTTTTGGCATTTCGACCAATCCAAATTATGATTTTGCTCAAGGTCAAGTGAAAGTTCGCGAAAAAATGTGCTTCATTTTTCGCATGTGGCTTTAAGATGGAAAGATGGGAACACTGAAGAGAAGTTGTTATCCGTTCAACCCGACATTATCGCAGTCTTTAGTGGTCAAATTGGACACAACGTCGTTATTTTTAACCATAATTTGAGAACAATACTATGGAAAAAATCTAAAAGCAAAAATTTGTTCGAATTCTTTTTTTGTTTCATTGGTTGTTTTGTGCTTTTAACACACGATTGATTTTGGTACATTTTTCAATGACTATACATGTTTAGAAACTTGTACAAGGAGCAGGGATACCTTACCCCGTTTAATACGAACAAATATTTAGAATAAACTAAAGTATAGTCCTTTTCCACCTCATGCCTTCTATTTATGCACGTTGTATAAGAATCGGAAGTGTTATATGAGCCCTTTGCGACGAAACGGCGCCGAAAACGTTAATTTTTGAAGCTTAAATTTTTTTTAGGCAAAAAATACAAAAATGAATTTTAATTACGCTATTTAGTGGGGGACCTTTGAACAAATGTCTTTTTTAAAAAGGTTCGATGTTTTAAGGGTGGGAAACCGGTATTCGGTTCAAAAAAGATATTAGATAATTAGCGAAAGAAACAATTCTTCTGAGATCACCGAGAAGGCCATAGATCAATCGGGATTCCAGAAAATTTAGATGGCGGAGGACGACGAAATCTTGCAAAAAAGTCCGAAGAAGCTTTTGGGGAGTCTAAGAGATATGCCAGAATTAAACAAAATTTTTGAATTCATCGGGACGATTATCAAAAACCGGAAATATGGACCGAAGTTCCAAGTGGAGTGTCCATAACGGACGTGTATTTAAACGAACACAGACAGTTAGGGCGGTTCAAGCGCTAAGAAGAATTAGTTTGGAACTCCATGGGTTTATTTTGGCGACCACTGCCGATTCGATGCAAGTTGGGGTCATTTTGACCGGTTTTTTGAATGCATTTTTTAATTTAAATGTAATTTCGTGTTTTTAGTTCTCTCATACAATACGCCACCCACTTCTCCCAATTTTTTCGGAATTTATATTTTTTTGATAATATTTCAACTTTTTGTCCGAAGAGTTTATTTATTTGTTACATTTAATACTAATCCAGAATGACAAGTAAAGAATTATTTCAGATCAATTCTCATTAATTTTAACCACGCACTAAAACTTGTTTTAAATTACTATCTAAATTTAAAATTACAAAAAATTTAAGTGGGAGAGAACGGTGTAGTGATATGGTGTCCAAGAGTCATTTATCTGGAGAGAATATTCTTTGAATATCTTTTTGTTCAGAATTGACTCATGGGAGCCATTTCGACAAGGTTATCATGACGTATAGTTATGATATGGATGACGATATAATTGACGTCATCATGACTTATAAATAGGCTGTTGACACTATTCGTATTGACTCACCCAGCACCCCTCCCTCAACATATGAACTTGGTCGAGAACTTAAGTGGGTCGCCACCTAGCGGATAGACGGGTCTCAGTCAAAGTCTACGAGACCAGTAAGTATAGACTATACTGTAACGCACTAAATTTAATCGAGAAAAAGAGATCATTAATTGGCTCTGTAGGGCCCTGATTGGTGATCTTAGTACAATCGACTCACGCCACTAGAGGATCCATGGGTCGACGTTTTGCAGTAGTTCTGCAAATCAAAATTTTGGGGGCGCTTGTCTCAATTATACTGGTTTTCGATGAATATGCATTCCGAACCCGTGTAGCCGGTTATTCTTCAGCGTCGTAAAGCCATGTTTTCAATCAAATTTCGATACATTTCCGTGTGTCCTGAAAATTTTTCTATAGTAACAAAACATAATATTTTTTTGCGAAATTTTTCTAGTATGATTGCATGAGATAATGTTAACTTGTGTCCGTTAATACGGAAATTCTGAAAGGCCTAAAAGGAAGAGATCTATCCTTTTTCTTTTCGTACTAAAGAAAAACGAGTTTTTTGAGCCCACGCCACAAGTGGAGTAGGTTTAGACACGTGCGTTGTTGCGGTTCAAATGTCTTTTTATCTCCGGAGAGGCTTAATGGAAATTGATTACATTTGTAGATAACATTCTTACGGAGGGTTGACAGTTATCGCAATATTTTGCGAAAATTTCGATGGACTTGTTCTGATTAATGAAAACTTGTGTTTCATGATTTTTAGAATTTGTAGCTCAGTTTTCTCAAAACGATTTCGATTACATTTTTTTTTAATTGGTTTATTTAGGAGAACATGTTTTTTATCATTTTGGTTGAATTTTTTTTTTAAACATCGCTTTTATTATAGAAAATTGCAGATTATTCAGCGCGGAAGTCATTTTCTGATTCTAGAAAAAAATTTTTTATCTTATCTGAGCTGTAAGACCATGAATTAAGCGCACCATGGTTCTACTGACAAAAATCTGCTTACGTCAGGTTGAAATTTTAATCCTGTATATTCTAGAATCAAGAAAATGTAAAAATTCAAACTAAAGAATGTTCTCGAAAACGATTCGATACATTTTTTTTTTAAATTTTATATAATTACGTGCAACATGGTCTTCTCAATTTTCCAGTGACCAACTTTTTTTAACCATCGCTTCCTATTAAGTCGAAAATTGCATGTGGCTTTTAGCGGAGTTCATTTGGAGTTTCTAGAATGCGATATTTCATTGAAAAACTTCGGTATAATTTGTCGGCTTTTGATTAATTGTTCACAGTATGAATTTCGGTGGCAACAATAATTTAGACAGTGTTGCGTCATTTGGGTTTATAGGTTTTTCGCGATTCAAAAAGATCCATTTTTCTGATCAGGTAAATATGTGGGTATTGGTTTTCTCAAAAAAATGTTTTAACTTTTTTTTACCCTTCCATGAGATAAAATCTCGTTTGAACTTGAGTCCGAAACGTTATGAAACTGTGTGAAATATTCGAAATAATATTTTTTAGTGGAACGGCTTTTTGGTAACTTTTGAAAATAGTTTTTTCACCGAATTTAGATAATTTCTTAATTTATTTTTTTCATTTTCAATGAAAATTTCACAATCTAAAATCAACTCTTTTTGTCTGTTTTCATACGTGAAACTAAATTGTGATCCATTTATTGATTTTTATTTCGAAAACTTTCATTAAGACTACCCTTTTTCACAATAACACACAGTCGATCGGTGTATCTCAGCCATTGTTTATGACGTCACCACTTTTTTCCAATTGGTTTTACTGATTCTTCAAGCATATGAACAAACAAATTTGAATTTGCTTGATAAACAGCTTCCATTGAAAGACATAAACGTGGGGCGGGGGCGTCGGGGGGGGGCCCCTCCCGGGCCATCTCCATCCAAGTCCCAATGCCCTCTCAAACTGCCCACATCCCGCGGCCCGCCCGCCTACCGCCCCGCTCACGCGGCAGCGCCCGCCCGGCCCCGCCCCCGCCTCCCTTCGCAAGACCCACATGATGCCCTCCTGCGTCTACACTTACCCCTCATTTGTCGTTCTATAATATAGCCTAATTTGTTGGGTGTATTTTAAAGTTTTAATACAAATTTGCGTTTGGCATGGTTGAGGCAGTATTTCGCATTTTAATCAAATTTCTTCGGAGTATTTTTTAGGATTTTTGTTATTGATCGTAAAATCAAACTTAACAAATCGATTACATTAACCGCTGGTGCACATAGACGAGCTTTATGTTAGCGACCAAAATATCATGCTTTTTGGATCAATTTCGGCTTTTGATCACTAAATTTAGCTTTAAATTTTTCGTCATATTTATAAATACTCGCTAATTCTCTTTATAGTGGGTTAAAATGGGTTTTAAGTTTCTTTTCGTTATTAGCTAGACTCCGGTGTCTCGAGTGTCCTGGTACTAACGGTCGCAAAGGGGAGCCTGTTTTATGCATTTTTATAGTTTTTTGTTTTGTTTTCTGAACTATTCGAAATAGTCTGTTACAAGACAAAATAGAAGTTGCTTATTTTACAATAAACCAACTTTAGCATAGCCTATTCTAGTTTATACTAGAATTTATATTCTCCCAAATCCAACCTTTGCAATTCAGATGTTTCAAAATTGGTTACCTGATCTATGTTGGCGATAAAAGACCACCTTGGAGACTAATTTACACGAAAAGATAATGTGAAAAATTAAGTGATGATTTTCTGTCTGTAGCCAAAACTTGTTAAACTATTGAAGCACCGCTTTACTATTCTTTAAATAGCCTGTTATCGCAATAAGAACTCTAGCCTATGTTTCAACATGAGAAATTCCTCTGAAGAGCACTTATTAGCTCTCCCGCACTTATTAGGCTAGTAGACTGATATCATATAAGTTATATGATATGACTCTGCTAGCCAAGTAATAAGTGCGTGCGAGCTTATGAGTATTGACCTTCAGACATAATATATACAGGGGGCGGCCCCCATATCGCCGAATTTGTCAATACTTCCGAAAAAATCATTCGCAATTTTAAGCTCAAATCCTTCCAGTGTCACTATCGCCAGACGAGCCAATATCGCTGAATTAGCGTGGGCGTTTAAGGTTTTCATTACAAATTACGTCAAATGTGTCAAAAATTGCGTTTGGTGGAGAACTAAATTCTACGCATGGTATTTTAATATATTTGAACCTATTTTGAAACTTCTAATATAATTGAAAAACTTTCAAAATTATGACGTCATTTCGGGCGCCCCCCTTTTTTTGTAAGTTGAACATGTGAATTGAAGAAATAAAAATGTATATTTTGTTCAAAACTACCTCCAACCCCACAACCTCCTTAAGTTCTCAGCTCATCGTCTGTTGCAGAATTATAAACGCGCAATAATCCGCATATCAAATACGGTATATGATATACCCGGCACTTTGAGGGTTTTGAATGAATAATCTATTTTCAAATTCATTTTACTGAGTTAAATCCAGTTTATTCTATAATCTTTATGTATTTTCTATATGGTTTAGTTTAATCGAGAATATTCTAAGACGATTTGAAATAAGGAATTTCAAAAAAAAATTCGGTTTCAAAGTGTTCAAGCTATCTTGTAGAGATTTTTTTTCTGGTCATTTTAAGAGTCAGGATTTTGTTTTTTTATGGAAAATTTTCAAAAAAATATCGATTTTAAGGTCAATTTTTTGTGATTTTTTATAATTCTATAAAAAGAACGTTTTGGCCTTATACCACAACACATGGTAAGGGGGGGAATAAATTTGTGATGGCGGTTCTAATTGCAGGTAAGTTTGAAGGAAGTATACGAAAGGCCAAATATTAAGACAATGAGTCGCGTGGGTCAGTCGCAGTCTTCTCCACACTTATATTCATACAATCCTTTGATAAAACTAACCAACTTTCCAAAAATTCTTATTTATCTATACTAAAACAAAAAACGCCTTCATTTAATCAACAAAAGCCACAAACCTTCTATTTCCCTTTATCACTTTTTGGTTAGAATGCGTACTCCTTTTAATGTGTGATTTTAACGTTGTGACTCACGTTCTAACCAAAAAGTGATATAAGGATATACCCTGATATATAGTCGTGATGGAGTCAAAAAACCTCACTTTTCGACAAACTTAATTCAAGGCTATTTTGGTGTACCCACTGTAGATAGATATCTATAAAACGACGTGAGAATGAAAAAATGTCTAATTCGCACGAACTTAAAATTGAAATATTAGGTGATGAGTGCTTAAGAAAGTCCATTGTACATTTTTTGTGCCAAAATTTCAGAAAATTTAAATAAGTTTCAATGACTCAACCAGTAATTTGATTGGATTATATTTTTCTTAGGATTATCGATTTTTATTGGTTAAAATTTCGACTAATGAGAGTCCATACACTTGTATTTTTTAATTTTTATAAAAAAAGGCGCAAAAAATAAATTTCCGCTTTAATATAGCTTATTGAAACGAGTAAGTTTGAAGCATACAGAAAGTTGTACAGGTTTATCGGAACGATGAATCAATTACAGTATGTGTTTTTTTCACTTGCGAAATGAAAATTGTCATTAAGGACCAAAGAAGAATCTCGAAAAAAACCTCACAACGACTACACACCTCAACTTAAGAGAATATATATATACCGCGAATACAGACGTACATCAGCACGGACTCAACACGACTCAGCACACGAACAATTAATTCGAATTCAATAATAAGAAATGATGATTTGCAAAAATGACACAAAATATGAAATCGTGACCTTGAATCTTAGGTTAACGCGCAGCCTTGTTTAACCCCTCATGCTCCACATTGAACAAACGACGTAGGCCTACGATTTATGGATAAAATTAATGATTTCCGATGAATATGCAATTTAAGCTGCAGGTGAATCACGATATCTATTTGTTCGCTTAAAAATGATTTTTCTAGTATTGTTTACTTTCCTCATACCCAATGTGTTTAGCTTTTGGTTTCCCATGGAGATTCACGCTAACCAATCGAGCGACGGCGATCTTGGTAGTTAAATTCAGGGCGTTTCAATCTCCCGGGAAGACACCCAAAAGCTAAACACATTACATAGCGAGCAATGTCGAATTAAAAGTGTCCAAAAAAAGAGATAACATTTTCAACGTAAAAAATCATTTTATCAAAATGAAATGTTAGTCAGAAATGAAATTATAAAGTGTCCGTGCACGGAAAAGTAAAAGATTCTCAATTATCAACATCATAAGGGTATATTATCTATTTCAATTTTCTCGTTTTTTAGATTTTTTTTCAACAAAATTGTAATTTAAAACGCACAAAATGAGGGCTTAATATAGATTATTGATAGAAGACAATTTAACCAATCAGGTACGCATTTTTCAAATTTTTGAAAACAAATATTAATCTTGAAATATTGAACGAATATTAATTTTGGATCTCAATATATCTATTACGGTATACTGTACCGTGGATTGCTGAGCCTTTATGACAATTTCAGTTTGTTTAATTGGTGTATTTTTGAATACATAAAATAAACAGTAATATGATCAATCACCAAACTCAAAAGTGGCATAAAAGGCCCAGCAATACCGTAATAAACATATAATACAACGCAAATCAATATTTGGCGCGGCAGGCAGCCAAACCAGTACAGTCGAACACCATGCAAAATGCGAAAATCGAATGGAACATGCTCACGCGAACTTTTCAGATTATTCGCGAAATGTGCGTTATTTCGACTATTTTCTCGTTTCCTGAATTTTTCACGAGTCGTAAATCAACCTCGCCATATATAAGAAATCTATGTGCGTCGAGGATAAACTCGACTCAACTCAAATCACATTCTGTGGAAATAGCTTAATTTATATTTCCTTAGGGGTCTGAGAGGGTTTTTCCACAAGAGTTACCCCTCAATATAATTAATCTTTCAGATAATCGTGTCGATTCAGTATAATAGTAGCCCCAAAGTGAAAATTTAAAAAACTTAGACCTTGAAAAGAAATTTGAATTGTGCTACACTTTTAGTGGATAATTAGGGATCGCTTCTAACGCAATTTACAATATTAACTTAAAAAAAAGTACCAAGGAGTAAAGCGTTCAACACTTTTTCTAAACTTTCAATTTTTAGATATCCGTTCAAAATTGGACACGGAAAAAATCTGAAATACATTGTTTTTGATTATTGCAAAATCACCACAAGTGCGTAGAGGAAAAACGAGTTTCATTTCTAGTGCTCATGTGTAACTTTCCAAGATCATTTTTCTTTCCGTGACAATCTGACGTTATGGAAAAATTTCCATCTCAATTTTTCTCCCGGTACATTTGAATACGTTAAAAATAAATGTACATTTCGAAAATTTTAAGTGAAACTCCATAAAGTTTGCGAAGCAATACCTAAATAGTCCACCGTTTACCTTAGAAACAGGGGGAGTCATATCGCCGAAAATTTGTTGCCAAAAAATTTCGGCAACGGCACTTTCGGCGAATGGAAACATAAAAATTTTCTGTTCAAAAGTGAAAAACGCTTAGGTGATCGAAATTACGTCCTAAGTGAAACAATTTTCAATTTAAGAAGGATTATACAATAAGTTCAAATGAAGTGAATACCAAATGCGTAAAATTCAGAACTCTAACAAACACACAATCGAACAAAGTTAAAAAAAATAGATTTGGGAAATCAATTGGAAATGACGTCATCATGACACACACAAAGTAATTAATGAAAAAACACGAAAAATCTGCGAATCGGAATTTCGGCATATGCCTCACAGCGATATTGACACTGGAAGAATTTTAGCTAAAAACAGTCAAATTGCGTAAGTTTTTTCGGCGAAATTGAGCCGGCGATATCGAACCCCCCTGTGATATTTTTCAAAGAGTTCAGGAGTTACTTTTTCAGATCCACTGATGTATATATACGGGCTCCTGGTCTTTTTACTAAGTTTTAGCTAATTTAATTTAATTCACTGTGCTAACGACTCACTCGATTGAATCTTAGTAGCTAAAACAGAGCACAAATATCTGGTTAATAATTGAATTAAAAAAATGGTCCGAATCTGACGATTGTTACCAATTTAAGAAACTAGTAATTAAACAATTCAGTAATCTAAGAAAAAGATAAACAAATTGATCCGATGAACTTAATTTTTTATTTTATTTTCACAAGATATGTGGCTCAGTTTAAGCTCTAAGAATGTTATCGATGGAGTTGTTTTTAAAAACCGGAATAAATAAAAAAATTGGCTAAAAAAACTAGTAAAGAAAGACCAGGAGCCCCGTAATTGATATACAGGAAACCTAAGGGAGGTCAGTGACGACATCGATACTCTTTATAAACGAACAGAAGTAACGCAGAATGATCGACTCCTACAAATGCTTTGGAAAGACTGACCTACGCCAGGTTCACATAAAAACATATCAAACCCGAGTTCGTAAATATTTTAAAAGGGTTTCGTCAGTTAGTCTCGTGATTTGAGTTCAGAGGAAAAATAAATTTCATTTCAGAAGTTTTTTGTGAAATAGGAGAATTTTGACATAGAGGGTAGACTACAAGTGTAGTATTTCTATCTCAAACCACGTTATGAATTCAAAAAATGAGTACAGTTTTTGAAAAAAAAACAATTGTATAGTACGAGCTCCCTATACTAGAACACAATGAATATGCAGTAAAATTTCAAATTGTTAACTAAAAATCCTGAGAAAGAGAAAGCTTAGAAGTCAGACCTAAAATAATAAAACAGTTTTCAAAATTTATTTGAATTTAAACTTTTGTAGTGAATCTAGGTAGGCGCCAACGTTTTTTTCTGAAAAATCAGGTGGAATTTATCTGAACGAAAAAATTTCAATTTCTTGACAGGAACTCTCTCCAAACGCCGATTGAAAGTGGTAGAAATATAAAAAGGAATTTCAAACGAAAAAGTCATTTAATGTTTAAGCTATCTGTTGTAAGAGAATTTTTTCTGACAGTTTAAGATCCCACGATTCTACTACTTGGTTCTTTCAAAAATTTGTCAAAAAAAGCAACATTTTCCGTCAATTTTTCGGTGATTTAACAGTGAGTCTGCGAATGCATTCGTAGCGAAGCGTATGAAGTGCTAGATACCTGATTTTTGCCATGAGCAAATAAACGTTAATGCGTTAGTGGTGTGGAGATGGGGGGGGGGTGGGGGATCCGTTGTTTGAAGGGAACAACGAAAAAGGGGCAGACGGATGAAGGGCGCTGGGTGAGAGAGTGGGGAGCGGGCGACAGGCAGAGGGATGAGAAGGCGGCTGGACAGAGAACTGAAGATGCACGGCAGGGGTAGAGAAATCGCCGGTTTTTAGATTATGAGTGTGCGAGAGAGTGCCGAGGTGTTTAAAAATGCGGCAGGTGCACATGTGTAGGAGACGCTAAGAGCGACGGTCGGAGGGGGGGAGAAGGAATAAGACTATGACGAGAGTAAGCACAAAGGGCATAAAGTTGATTGAGTTATACTTGACGCAATAGCGTTTGTTTATGGCTGGGTGAGATGTACCATACTATCAATCGTTTATTCGCGTACTGTTTCTAAACCAATGCTACAGAAGGGCGCCTCGAACCAGTAAATACTGAAAAAAAATCATGGTTAGAACTCTGAGGTTGAGCGGATTCGATGGGTTACAGTAGTGTTTTTTAACTTGCGAAATAAAATCGCATTACGTAATTACGGCCAATACAAATGGATACACAGTGGATGAGTAAAGCCAAACCTAATGCCGATGCCAAGAGGTAGAAATGATAGATGCCGAGTAACACCAGAGTACGGGAGTTGTGTGGATGGCGGTGAGAATGACCGTCT
>SCLH01000326.1:210190-222454 GCA_004367855.1 Oikopleura vanhoeffeni | reverse complement strand
TCGATTGATGGACACCGTTCACATACAGCAGTCTATACTTATTTATAATATTTTTGTCAGATTAAATTCTCGCCATTTTCGTAATTTTTGTAGGGGTTTTTCGAGATATCCATTATGATTCCCGGGTAACACTTAAAACTTATTCCCTATTCTTTTAACAGGCAAATAAGTTTTTAGTGTTACCCGGGCATCATAATGGATATAATTATTTATTATAGGTTCATTTAATAAAATGTATTTATTTGACGTTTCGGTTATTCCATAATCATAAAGTTCAACTTTATGATTATGGAATAACCGAAACGTCAAATAAATACATTTTTTCAAATGAACCTATAATAAATTTTCGTAATTGAATTAGTTATTTATTATAAGAATGACGTTCTTCTGAGAGTTTTGTCGAATATTTTGTGCTAAATTATAAATTATTGACCTTACTGTATTGTACATTTTGTGACGTTATTATTTGCTTAATTATGAACCCATATCGGAAGAAAGGCGTCATTTTTTGTCGGACAGTTTTCGTCGAAAAATCAGTCTTGTTTAATAATTGAATTTAACCGCACAGCCTAGAGTGCATCAAATTCTCTATGATTCCTGCACTCGCGCTTATTTAAATATTTTCTCATTTTTTGAAAAGGAATCGATCTTCGGGATCCAAATTTTGAATTTTTGCCTATATGGATCACCCACAGTACAAGTCCTAAATATTTGAAAAATGCGAAATCTGAGCATTTGATTGGTTGATCCTTTCTGAATCTGACCAATGAAATCGGTGTATTCCGCAATCAAGGGTTTTGATTGGGTGCTGATATCTTGCGTTGTTTGTATCATTCAAATATTCAGGATTTGTACTCTGAGGGCGGGTAATCCATATCGACAAAAACGTATTTTTAAGCTTTTTTATTCGGGCTCTAGCACCACATTTGGTCTAAATTGACCCATGGTTTATAATATCGTTTCCAGAAAACCGATAGTTGCGCATCTTTTTAAATCATAAAAATTGCACTTTGACAAAATCCGGAGACACTATCCTTATATCAGAAAGGCATTATTTTTTGTCCTTTAATATTTGTCGGATAGTTTTTGTCAAAAAATAAAGCCTCTCTGATCCCTTAAAGTGCATAAATTCTGCAGCGTAATATTAATGAAAATGAGCACTTTTGGAGTGATTATCATGAGATAATCTAAATTATAAAGTTCAACCCCTTAAACTGCATCAAATACCGTCTGATCCCTGAAAGTGCATCTTTTCGAGACATGTTCTTTAGGCTTTCAAAGGGCTTTATTGGACGGATCAGTCTGAGAGGTGTTTCTGATTCAGTCAAAGAATTTATTAATTTTTTGCTATGGGGTATATTATATCAATTAAATGGCCCTGCGGTCACTTTTTCAGCCAATTTTTTTATTTAATTCGGCGTTTGAAAACGACGCAACCGATTGAGTTCTTGAATAGCTCAAACTGAGCACAAATATCTGAAGAAAAATAAATTGAAACTAAATAGTCCGAATCAGGCCATTGTTTTCAATTTTTTTTAACTAAAACCTACAATTAAACTATTTCAGTAAACTCGGAAAAAATCTAAACATGGTCCGATTCTGACCTATTTACTATTATTGTGATATTCACTAGATATTTGTGCTCAGTTTGAGCTAACAGAAGACTTAATTGGATGAGTAGTTTTCAAAAGCAGAATTATATACAAATTTTGGCTGAAAAGTGGCAAAAAGTGACCGCAGGGCCCCGTAATAGATATACCGTATATATGTCCCAAAATTTATGAGGTCATTAGGCTGTCCGATGCTGGAAAACATGTTTAAAATGTCGTAAGCTTGCATCGGACAGACCATATTTGACGATTTAGGAAATGCTTTTGATTACGTCAAACGGCATGATTCAGGTTATGACGTGACTCGGGCACTTTAACTCTGCGACGCATGTTCGGTAGAACTGGTGACAAAACCATCATTCTATTCTAGAAAATATCTTGTTTTTAACCAAATAGCCTCTCGGTAGTAAATAGAGTATTTATACCGGTAAAATTTTGGTCTTTGGGAACGACTCATCGGATTGAGGCAGCTCAAAATGACCACAAAGAGATAAATTGGTCCGAATTGGACGATTTCTCCAACCTCTTTTTTCAAAAACTTAAACTAAATCTCAGCTGTCAAAAAAATCAAAGTGGTCCGAATTTTTTCAGCAGGATTTTTTTCTTTGTGAGGTCATTTTCAGCTATTTTGAACTCAATCGGATGACTCGTTTCAAAAAGCTGAAATTTGAACCGAATATGTCACATATTATATGTGTCACGGAGTTGAAATGCCAAAGTCACATGATAACCCGAATCATGCCGTTTGACGTAATCAAATGCATTTCCTTAATCGAAAATTATGGCCTCTAGGCTGTCTTATGCAAGTTTACGATCTTTTTTATTGTNCTAATGGCGTCATAAATTCACAGAAATATACAAAGTAGCATAAGTTAATAAATTATTTGGTTGAAACAGAATCACTTCTCAGACTAATGCGTCCAATAAAACCCTGAACTTGACATTTTCGAAAAATAAAATTCTTCGAACTATACAGCGTGAGTCTTTTCGATTTCTCCGTTTTTTGCACATTTCGAAAACACACAAAATGCATTTCCGGTCTTACCGGAAGTGAACAGTGGTTAAAAATTCAGCCATAATTTTCCCTTGAAATTTAAATACAAAATTTTATTTAAATGCATAAAATCGACAATAATTAAAGAAATTATGCATTTTCGGTGAAACCGAAAGTGCTCAGTCTTTTAAAATATGGCAAAAAACCTCCTGTTAATTCGACAAAAAATTTTCTAATCATTTGCATATTGCAAAAGTATTTTAGCTAAAAATGTGCGTCGAATATCAATAATCATACAAAAGAATGTAGTAGTGCCGTTTCTGCCTTAAGGGGGTCGGTGCATTTTGACAGATACGGATATGTGCTCTTGATGAAAAACTTTTCACGAGATTTATATATTTATCTCAATATACCATCAAAGTAATGCTTGATAATCCGGGTAACTTTTGTAACTACAGGATTTTTGAATACACGTCTTTTAGAAAATTTTAATCGATTTAAACTTTGAATTCGACAAATTTTTGAAAAAGTTCCGAACATAAAAAAATGCCTTATTTTGTTCAATTTCTATTTCATTATTTGTTACAAATCAACGAAAAAACTCTTCAAAATGGCACTTAGGGAACACAATATTTTATATGCTATTTGAAAAATCATTTTGACATTTTTTTTGGATTTTCGTCGAAACTATTTGGAAATATTTTGAAATTTTTCCTCATTCTTGTTCCAAAATTTTTCAAACTAATTTTTTGGAATCCTTAGCTGAAAAATTGGGATGTTTATTTCACGTATGTTTAAATATGTCTTTCGTTGTGTTCTTCCGCTCTTTTTAATACTCTGAATCATCTTTAAAACAAAACTACGGATCGCAGGAATACAACCAAAGCCCTCATTATCCGGAATAAAAAAAAAATTCACACCCAAACTTGCTGAATTGATAAGCCGACTCATCCACCGTTTAAAATTTATTTTATTTAACTCATGCATAAAAATATTTATTTCGATGTGGTAAAATTTTGTTTTTTCCGTCTTTTTTCAAAAATTTAAATTTTCGATTTTGACGTAGAAATCGTATAAAATGAAATTTAATTAATCCGAGGCGGTGGTCGTATTTTAGGGCTTCTAAGTAACAAATAAAAAATAATATATTTTACTGTTATTTAGACACCATGTAAGCAAACGCGCGTTTTTTGAGTGTTTTTTCAAAAGACAATTTATAAAGTAATACTTATCAATCTGAAGAAATTCAGATTTAACAAAGTAAGCTAAAAAGTGGCAACTTGTGTTCGGAAAAGTTTTTATTTGAAAATTTGGAAGTGTCAAAAAGTTTCCCATCAAGACAAAAAAAATTGAAAAAATGAAAATTTGTCAAAATGCACCGACCCCCTTAAATGATTAGATGTCAAAAATTACATCCAAAAAATTTCTGTTTTAATTTCAGTACACAACATATAAACTGTGTTTAATGTTGACAATGATATATGATATAGAAATTCTTTCCCGGTTATATCGGAAGTGGCCAGAAATCTCAGTCATAAATTGACATAAAAAATGTTTTCACAATTCATAATATTCACAATAATATATAAACATCATGCATTACCGGTTATACCACCGGAAGTGGCCAGTGCAATTACATATCACCAAAAAACCTCCGTGAAATTCACGAAATAAAATTTTAATTTTTTTACGTTTTAATGGTTGTAATTAAGAATCGAGTGGACCGGAAGTGAAAAGTGGCCTGCCGTGTGTTCATACCGCGCGTCATAATTTCCTAAAGAATGTGAATAGTGAAACAAAAATGACTCGATACCTCCCTTAAACTAGCTAATAGTTGAAAGTAAACGATGCGGAATATTAATAAAATGTGAGTAATACTATTTTTTCTAAAAACATGCGCCGGATACAAATAATAATACAAAAAATATACGAGAAAACTCAGACTGTGGTACTTCCGGTTCTACCGGAAATGATGACAAAAATATTCAAATTTATAATTATTATTTATATTATTTGCATTTTTTATAGTAAAACAACATTTATATAAGCATTCGATTTATTTCAAATCATCGTCAGATAAGTTTTTATTTGACTGCAAACTTTTTGTGAAATGTTTTACGTAGGTTAGAATCGTAATAATTTGGCAATCAATCTATAGTGGGCCTCGAATTGATTGGCAAATTAGAGGCCCACTATTTTCATACTAAAGAAGTATAATCAGTGATATAAGTGATACAAGTACACAGCAGGTTTGGTTTTCTACATTTTTGTTGTTTATTAAGTGTAGGTTGAAGTTGTGTTATGCATGAGCTTTCGTAACTAGTTCTTTCGTACCAGTTATTCAAACCAGATTTTAAATGTTTAAAATGTGATAGTAAAAAATTCTACAATTTGTATCGTTCGGAGCGATACCGTATTTTAATTCACGTGCGTTAATGTAGGTTTCACATTGGGAAATGTGTAAGTAAACATGTGATCTGTGACTTGGGTTTCGTGTTGAAATACCCTGTTTTTTCAAATTTTTAATGTTTGACCAACATACAGTATGTGTTTTTTTTAATGCGAACAGAATCTCAAGTGTCCGGGAGAATCGTCTATAATTTGGGGAGAATTCTCCCGAATTGTTTATTTTTTGTTCGCAAGAAAAAAAAACACATACTGTATGTGGATTCTACACATGTGAACAAGTAAACGCTATTTGGCATCAAAACATAGGTTTAACAGGTTTTAATCTAGGAAGTATTATGTTTTCCAAAGTGATTGTTTTATAAATAATGTTTACACGGAAATAAGGTGTGTATTTCGAAAATATATTTTTTAATTTATTGGTTACTTTGTTACATCTGAAACTTGTGGACGAGATGCAAAAACTATGAAATTTTAGTTCTGGATTATTACGATCTGNCGTATGTGGGAGAATAGTTGTTGAAATTTTTCTCGATTCTGTGTCCAAAATTTTTTCAACTAATTTTCTTGGAATCCTTAGCTGAAGAAAATTGGGATGGTTAGTTTCACGTATGCTTTTAAATATGTCTTCGTTTCTGTGTTCTCCGCTCTTTTTAATACTCTGAATCATGCTTTTTAAAACAAAACTACGGATTCGGCAGGAATCAACCAAGCCCTCATTATCCGCGAAATAAAAAAAAAAATTCACACCCAAACTTGCTTAATTGAATGAAGCCCGAACCAGTCCACGCGTTGTTAAACGATTTATTTTATAACTCATGCAATAAAATATTATTTCGATGGGTAAAATTTTGTTTTTTCCCGTCTTTTTCAAAATTTAAATTTCGATTTTACGTAGAAATCGTAATAAAATGAAATTTAATTAATCCGCAGGCCGGTGGTCGTATTTTAGGGCTTCTAAATAAACAAATAAAAAAATATATTTTACTGTTATTTAGACACCATGTAAGCAAAGCGCGTTTTTTGTGGAGGTTTTTTCAAAGACAATATTTATTAAAGTAATACGTTATACATCTGAAGAAATTCAGATTAAACAAGTAAGCTAAAAAGTGCAACTTGTGTTCGGAAAAGTTCTTTATTTGAAAATTTGGAATGTCAAAAAGTTTCCCATACAGAACAAAAAACATTGAAAAATGAAATTGTCAAAATGCACCGACCGCCTTAAAATGATAAGATGTCCAAAAATACATCCAAAAATTTCTGTTTAATTTCAGTCAACAAGCAATAAACTGTGTGTAATGTTTGACAGGATGAATATATTTGATATAGAAATTCTTTTTCCGGTTTATATCGGAAGTGGCCAGAAATCTCAGTCATAAATTGACATAAAAAATAGTGTTTTTCACAATTCATTAATATTCACAATATATATAACACATGCATTAACGCGTTCATCCGGAAGTGGCCAGTGCAATACCATAGCACCAAAAAACTCCGTGAAATTCACGAAATAAAATTTTAATTTCTTTTATGTTTTTAGCATGTTAGTAATTAATAACTCGAGTGACCGGAAGTGAAAACAGTGCCTGCCGTGGTTTCATACCGCGCGTCCATAAGTTCCTAGGAGAATGTAAAGTGAACAAATGACCGCCGATACCTCCCTAAACTAGCTAATAGTTAAAGTAAACGATGCGGAATATTAATAAATGTGAGTAATACTTATTTTTCTAAAAGACAATGCGCCGGATAACAAATAAAAACAAAAATATACGAGAAAACTCGACTGTCGGTACTCCGGTTCTACCGGAAAATGATGACAAAAAATATTCAAGATTTAAATTATTATTTATATTATTTGCATTCTTATAGTAAAACAACAATTTATATAGCATTTCGATTTATTTCAGAGTAATTTTATTTGACTGCGAACTGTTTGTGAAATGTTTTTCGTAGTTCAGAATCGTAAGAATTTGCAGACTCATCTATAGTGGGCCTCGAATTTCGATTGGCAATTAAGAGGCCCACTATTTTCTAGCTAAAGAAGTATAACATTGAATAATGATACAATACACAGCAGGTTTGGTTTCTACATTTTGTTGTTTATCTAAGTGTGGTTAAGTTGTGTTATGCAGAGCTTCGGAACTAGTTCTTTCTTTACCATTATTCACAACCAGATTTAAATGTTTAAACATGTGATAGAAAAAATTCTGACAGATTTGTACGTCGCAGCGATACCGATATTTTAATTCACGTGCGTTAATGTAGGTTTCACATTGGAAATGTTGGTAAGTAAAACATGTATCTCTGACTATGGTTTTCGTGTTGAAATACCTGTGTGTTCAAGATTTTAATGTTTGACCAACATTACAGTATGTGTTTTTTTTTATTGCGAAGCAGAATTCAAGTGTCCGGGAGAACGTCTATAATGGGGAAATTTCTCCCGAATAATTGTTTATTTTTTGTTCGCAAGAAAAAAAAACACATACTGTATGTGGATTCTACACATGTGAACAAGTAAACGCTATTTGGCATCAAAACATAGGTTTAACAGGTTTTAATCTAGGAAGTATTATGTTTTCCAAAGTGATTGTTTTATAAATAATGTTTACACGGAAATAAGGTGTGTATTTCGAAAATATATTTTTTAATTTATTGGTTACTTTGTTACATCTGAAACTTGTGGACGAGATGCAAAAACTATGAAATTTTAGTTCTGGATTATTACGATCTGCTTCACGAATGGCTTTGTTTGGGTTAGGTTCAAAATTTCTCATAACGAATTAAAATTTTTAATTTCATTAATTTTACTATTAACAAGTTTTTCTGGAAAGGAAAAAGTTTTCCTTGTTACTTTCACAATTATTTGCCTTATAAATTTCCCCTATTAAACATGAATTTTCATTTTGACGAGGTCAAATTGCCTTTTTATAATTAATAACAACATTTTTATGTTTAAAAAATTTCTTTAGCTGTAATTTATTGTTATTTATGAAAACTGTGGTATCTAAAAATTTTAAAGTATCTTCTTTCATTGTTTTGGAAGTAAATTTTAAAAAGGGGTTAAATTTATTGATTTTGGTAAAGATTATATTTTTGTATCTTTTTCGTACGATTAACAAGCAGTGGACTACGCATCTTCTATCAAATAGTATAATATTTTGGTCAATGTACCCTTGAATTATTTCAGCTTCTAACATATTTAAAAAAATATAACTTATAGACAATATAACTGATGACAACTTTCCGCTCATTCTGAGTCCCTCTTTTTGGCGGTAAAATCCTTGAAGTGTTTCAAAAGTAGTAAATTCTAATAAAACACCAAGTATAAAGTCTTTAAAACTGTTTTCAGGAGGATATTGTGATCTAAATTGTGATCTTTGAACTAATTTTCAGGGTCCGCGTAATTCTCCTTTACTATGTGATTAATTTCTCTTTGGACATATATGCTTTTGTATAAGCTGGTTGCGTCGATATCGAATATTTCATAAAAATTGGTAAAGTTTGGAGTTATTTTCAAAAATTTTCTTCGAACACTATGGTGCTTGAGAGAGAAAATTTGAATTTTTCATCAAGTGTTTTCAAAATTTTTAATAAATATTCTTCTGCCCCAGAAGTTTAAAACAGTAGTCAACTAACAATTGGCTGTAATGGCATGCCTGTTTTTTAATTTTAAGGATACCGTAGCATTTTCTGATAGATTCAGTTGGTTTTATTAAATAATCATCACTTTTTGATGAATATAGTTTTAACTTTGAAATAACTTTATGAAATTTAAAAATGTTTGATTGAAGTGGGTTTTTTGAAAATTTTTAGAATTTATCTGGGCTAGAAATTTGGTTTAATTTAAATATGTAATCTTCGATATCAAGTATGTCTAAATCTTTGCTTTTATCTACCTGGAAAATAATAATTTGTCTGCTTTGGTTTAAAAACGTTTTAAGGTCCCCAGCGGCAGTTGACGGTGTTATGCATTTATTGGGGTTTTGCATTACGAAGAAAATTAAAAAACGAATTTCAGCTATTTAAAAATGAATTTCCAAATAAACGGAAAGTGTCCAGTAGTATGAAATAAAACGTAAGTTGCTCTCAAAATTCAACAAACATATTTTAATTTTCTATTATTCGCATGGTAGTAATTTCAAATATGAGTTCCGGTCAATGGACCGGAAGTGATTGGTGGCTTGTCGAGTGTTCTTGCCGCGCGTCATAATTTCCTAAGAAAGTCGACAGGGGTGACAAAAAGAACCAAGATTAAAAAGATGAGCGCGTATTTCTGCCGGTAAACTCGATTTCAGTTGATAGGAAACGATGCGAATACTTAATAATCATTTGATAATCAGTATTTGTCCATGTGAACCCTTTTATACCGATTCTCGACTTATTTGTGGGGAACCCCCAAGTCCCCCTAAGTGAGTTCGATGTGGGCTTCGCCCCACGATGGGGGCATACCCCCCACACCCCCCCAAATTGGGGAGAACTCCCCAAACCCCCCAAATTAGTATGTTGTTGTACGGAGCGTTTATATTTAATCTATTAGCCGATGGAGTACCAGTTTAAGTCTGAGGTTCCAGCGGTCATTGAGCGGAAGTGATTGGTGGGCTTGTCGAGTGTTCATGCCGCGCGTTCATAATTTTCTAAGAAGTCACAGTGAAAAGAACAAATTAAAAGATGACGGCTATTCCTGCCGTAAACTCGATTTTTTCAGTTGTATAGGGAAAACCGATGCGGAATATAAATAATATTTGAGTAATAGTATTTCCATGTGACCTTTTTGATACATTCTCGATTATGTGGGGGGAAACCCCAAACCCCCTAAGATGAGTTCGATGTGGGCTTCGCCACGATGGGGGATACCCGCCACACCCCCCAAATTGGGGGGAACCCCAAACCCCCAATTGTATGGTTGTTTAGGAGTTATATTATAGTAAGGGGGGACCCCCAAGCCCCCTTAAGTGAGTTCCAGTCGTGAGACGGAAGTGATTGGTGGCTTGTCGAGTGTTCATTGCCGCGCGTCATAATTTCTAAGAAACAGTGAAAAGAACAAATTAAAAGATGACGCTATTCGTGCCTGTAAACTCGGATTTCAGTTGATAGGAAACGATGCGGAATATAAATAATATTTGAGTAATAGTATTTTCCATGTGACCTTTTTGATACATTCTCGATATTGGGGGGGAACCCCAAGCCCCCTAAGGAGTTCGATGGTGGGCTTCGCACGATGAGGGGATACGCCCCCACACCTCCCCCAAATTGGGAGACCCCAAACCCCCAATGTGATGGTTGTTTAGGAGGTTAGTATATATATGTGGGGGGAACCCCCAAGCCCCCTTAAGTGATTCCAGTGGTAGACGGAAGTGATTGGTGGCTTGTGCGAGTGTTCATGCCGCGCGTCATAATTCCTTAAGAAACAGTGAAAAGAACAAATTAAAAGATGACGTATTCCTGCTGTAAACTCGATTTCAGTTGATAGGAACGTATGCGGAATGATAAATATATATTGAGTAATAGTTATTTTCCGATGTACTTTTGACACATTCTCGATTATGTGGGGGAAACCCCCAAGCCCCCTAAAGTGAGTTCGATTGTGGGCTTCGCCCACGAGTGGGAGAGATTATCCCCCTACACCCCCCCAAATTGGGGGAGGACCCCCAAACCGCCCCAAAGTTGTATGTTTTTGGTTTAGGAGGTTTATATGTATATGTGGGGGGAAACCCCGAAGCGCCCCCTAAGTGAGTCGATGTGGGCTTCGCCCACGAGGGGGGGATACCCCCACCCATGGAAACCAAACCCCCGCAAGTATTGGGTATAATCGTGGGAACCGAGCTTCAGGATAGCCCCAACCATATTTGGTGGTCGAATCCGCCTATCAACAGAAGGCAAATAGATGCTACTGCGTAACTCGATTCGTGATAGGGATGGAATATAAATATCTGAGTATAGTTCATACTTTATATTCGATGTGTGGGGGGAAACGCCCCAAGGCCCGCTAATGAGGATTGCGATGTGGGGCTTTCGCCACGAATGGGGGATACGCCCCTACACCCCCCCAATTGGGGGAGACCCCAAAACCCCCAAATTGTATGGTTGTTTAGGAGTTATATGTATATGTCGACGCGGGAAAACCCCAAGGCCCCCTAAGTGAGTCGATGTGGGCTTCGCGCCACGATGGGGGGATACCCCCCACACCCTCCCCAAATTTGGGAAGGACCCCCAAACCCCCAATTGTATGGTTGTTTAGGAGGTGATATTATACGTCGGGGAAACCCCCAAAGCCGCCCTTAAGTGAGTTCCAGAGTCCGGCTAGAACCGAAGTGATTGGTGGCTGGTCGAGTGTTCAATGCCGCGCGTCGATAATTTCCGTAAGAACAGTGGAAGCAACGCAACAGATTAAAGATGACGTCTATCTGCTGTAAACTCGACTTTTCATCCTATGCGAAACGATGCGGAATATAAATAATATTGAGTATAGTATTTTCCATGTGACCCTTTTGATACATTGCGCGATATTGGGGGGAAACTCCCCAACCCCCTAACTGATGTTCATGTGGCTCGCCCACGATGAGGGGGATACCCCCACACCCCGCGCCAAATTGGGGAGACCCCGCAAACCCCCAAACTTGTATGGTTGTTTAGGAGGTTATTATATATGGGGGAACCCCCCAAGCCCCCTTAATGAATTCCACGTCGGTAGACCGGAAGTGATTGTGGCTTGTTCGAGTGTTCATGCCTGCCGCGTCATAATTTCCTAAGAACAGTGAAAAGAACAAATTAAAAGATGACCGTCTTCCTGCTCGGTAAGGACTCGATTGTCAGTTGATAGCGAACCACGATGCGGAATTAAAATAATATTTGAGTTAATAGTATTTTCCATGGGACCTTTTTGATAATTTCTCGAGTGATGTGGGGGAACCCCCCAGCCGCTAATGGGTTCGGATGTGGCTTCGCCACGATGGGGGATACCCCTACCCCCCCAATTGGGGAGGACCCCAAACCCCCCAACTTTGTATGGTTGTTTTAGGCAGGTTATATTATATGTGGGGGGAAACCCCCCAAGCCCCCCTAAGTGAGATCGATGTGGGCTTCGCCCACGATGGGGGGATACCCCCCACACCCCCCCAAATTGGGGAAGGACCCCCAAACCCCCCAAATTGTATGGTTGTTTAGGAGGTTATATTATGCGTCGGGGAAAACCCCCCAAGCCCCCTTAAGTGAGTTCCAGTCGGTAGACCGGAAGTGATTGGTGGCTTGTCGAGT
>SCLH01000326.1:184821-206673 GCA_004367855.1 Oikopleura vanhoeffeni | reverse complement strand
TATTCCTGCTGTAAACTCGATTTCAGTTGATAGGAAACGATGCGGAATATAAATTATATTTGAGTAATAGTATTTTCCATGTGACCTTTTTGTTACATTCTCTTGAAGTCAAAGGTGTTTGATTATCATGGTCAATGAGACTTTATAAAGATCTCTCACGATCTAGAAGCTTCTCACGCAAATCTCATGTCAATTTTATCAATGAAAATTTTTATGAGAAATAAACGCTTATGAACCAGTATCTGACAATAAAGAAAACGCCAATAATTTATCGGTTTAATCGCAGAAAATTTTGTCGATATTGGGCATTTTCGGCGATATGGAGACAGAAATTAAAATTTTGTTCAAAAACCGCGTAGGCGTTCAAAATGACGTCATATGTCGGACAATTTTTCAATTTCATAAGGAGTTTCACAGTAGATACGAATAAAATAAATCATCAAAATGCGTAGAATTAAGTACTCCATCTAACGAAATCAAATTAAAGTTGTAATAATTAATTTGGGAAATTCAACCTTGAAAATGACGTCATTCATGACGCCAACCAAGTAATTTATAATATAAATCTGGAAAACATTGGGCGATATTAAATATTTTCGGCGATATCGGTACATTCGGCCATATTGGCACTAAAACTATTTTAGCTAAAAATGGTGAAATTTCGTAGGTTTTTCATTTCGTAAATTGTTAATTGTTTTGGAACCAAACACAGACCGGAAGTACTTTTTAGAATAAATTAGTTAATAAATCAAAGTTCAAAGTTTTGGAACACTTCGTAAAAAACAAAGTCAAAGTCCGAAACGTTATTTAGAGTTCATTTTTTCGAATAATTTAAATTAAAATAATGTAAAAAATTATTATCAATTTGAATTCAAAATTTAACTGGGAGTAAATTTTTTTTCTGTTTCTATCAGAAAAGTAAGATTTTATCGGAAGTGCGTTTAAACCTTAAAAACGAAACTAAAACCTAGCCCTAATTCAGAGCAACACTTTGACCTATTTTTTTTTAATATTGCCGTCACAAAGACCCAGTGGCCTCACAAAGAATAATTATATTGATGTACAATGTTACCTACTTTTTTCGTACAAAATGCTTCAGGACTTGCTTTTCATATGACCTTCATATTTAATTTTATGTAGAGTAAAATTCGTTTGATAGGACGCAAAGTTTACGGATGTGAGCTCTACTCTCAGACAGTCTAAGTGAGATCCGGAAAATCTGATGAAAATGTCCGCAATGGCTGATCGTCTAAAACGTAGTTTTTCATAGATTTCTTCGAATTATTATGGTTTTCAGATATCTAAAAGAGTACAAGTAATTATTTTTTTTTACCAGAAATTTCTAGATTCAAAACGAAATCAAATTTTTATTTTACAAAAAAATTAAATTTACTCATGTAACTTCCTCAGCAAAAACAAAGGGATGGTTTCAGAAAAAAAATGATCATTAATGTCGAAAAGTCGATTTTTGAAGAAATAAGGGTTTTTTTAATTTTTTTAAACTTTGGTATATAATTTGCCCCAAAGAATTTTTCATACAATTTACCAAGTATGTATAAGGCTTATACGGTGAGTAATATCTTCATGAACCAGTATTTAATAATTGCATAAAAAATTTATTTTTCCTAAATATTTCGTCACCTCCCAAAAAACTAGCTTTCCAGTCCATAGGTCAAAAGTCAATAAAAGCGTGTACGTGTTGCGTGATCTATTCGTGGTTACAAATACCCCCCATCTCTATCTAATGTGTAATCTTATGTACTAAATGAATAATTCGATTTGTGTGGCCAGTTCAATCACCTCGGAAATGATTAATAGCAATGATATTATAGCATCTCCAAATTTTGAATGAATCTTTTTGATTAAGAAGTTGCACAAATTTTCAAAAAAATAAAAATTTTCCTAAAAATGCAAACTTTTTAAAATGAAAAAAATTAATTTTTTTGATAAAAAATTTATCCAATTTTAAAAAAAAAACAATAAAAATAAAAAAATTCTGANTAAACATTCGTCTAAAAGAAGATAGAGTTTGAAGTCGAAAAACTGACAAAATCGGCGTTTAAATGAGATTCTAGAAAAAAAAAAGTCAAAAATCGAAAAATTCCTTCTCATCAATTTTTTGTTCTCATTTATTTGCTACTTTGTGTAAATTTTGAGACGCTTTGTATGTGGGGTCTAAAAGAAGATAGATTTAAAAAAAACCGTTTAGTCCTCTAGAATAGACTCACCACCTCGTGGTGTGATGTAACAAGGTTGACTTTGAGATGTGTAATCGTTAGACTGGATCTACAAACAAGTATCCTCGGATTTTTTACAACTGCCCTAGATTTGATCTGAGGCGTGATTGAAAGGTACCAAAAAGCGAAACCCACCCCCTTAAAATTAACATTTTTGTTAAAACAAACCTACGTGTTTTCAATTCGAGCGTTTTGATTGGCGGAAAGTACGTTTTATCACAAAGCGTAAATTTAGACAAAAATTCAACCCAGACTCGATCTCAATCTTGCGCCCACGCACCTTCACATAATATCGCTACATTCAAGATAATACTTATCGCCGATAATTTATCGAGATTTTTTTTTCTGATTTTGAGAGATTCTTTTCAAGACATGACATACTCATTAAAACAGTTTAATTACAACCCACATACATTACGTATGAGTTAAACTTAAAATCGAAATAATTTGGAAAATGAAACTTTTTGCTGCGATTTCAAAATTTCACTTAATTTGTATAATGAATGCTTGGCTTAAACTTACAACAAATAAAAAATAACGATTTTTGGTTGATAAGTTTGATTAAATTTTGAAATTTCTCAGTTTTTACGGAAATGTTTGTGAGTGCATTTCATTAAATAGATATAAAATTTTAGAGCAAAATTGCGTCATCAAATTGTGTCTAAAGCGCTTCTTTTAAAATACATAACCCCTGTACTTATGTATGTCTAGTTTTTATTGCAGGGATTTACCTTGGCAAGTTCCCAGGAGTTGATATCATAATGTATGACGTAAGATTTTAACTCGTAGACTCGACTGAAATAAAAATGTTTAGACTTTAAGTTAAATAATATAGAAAAAACGAAAAATGGCGACGCGTCGTCAGAAATCGAGTCTACGAGTTAAGAAGAAAAATATTATATTATTATTATATTTTTATTATATTATATTATACTTTTTAATTTATTTAGATATGACGAAAATGTTATCGACGTGACTAATTCATAGGAGTAGAAATTTCCAGATTTTTATTCTGCAATTAACACTTTGGTCCAGTAGTTTATAGATCAACGGGTCAAAAATGTTCATTAATTATGACTCATAACACATAGCAACGTAGTGAAATAATCTTCCAATATAAAGTCCAAAAATAAACATTTACTAGTACAGTATTTATCTGGTATATCAGAGGAGCATAGCGTATGCTGCATAGGCTGTTCGACTTCGTCCAAAAGTCAATGCAGCAAAAATCACAGATATTATATTTTGCGCTGATCATCAATATGGAATTAAAAAAAATTAGCTAGAGTCTGATTTGTGGAAATTTGAACTAATCAACATAAAGGATTTCAGTTAATTTTTTAAATCAGTTATTTTTAGTGCATTCAAATATGTGTGTATAAATATATCGATTACGGGGGCTCCCGGTCGTTTTTTACTAGGACGATTTGAAATAAGGAATTTCAAAAGTCAAAATCGGTTTCAATGTGTTAAGGCTATCTTGTAGAGAATTTTTTGGTCATTTTAAGACCAAGGATTTTTTNATTTATTTACGTGTCACGGAGTTGAAATGCCAAAGTCACATATACCCGAATCAGTGCCGCTTGGACGTAACAATGCATTTCCTTAAGTTCGAAAATGATGGCCTCTAGGCTGTCTTATGCAAGATTTACGATCTTTTTATTGTTTTCAAACTCTTTGACGCCTAATGCTCATAATTCACAGATATACAAAGTAGCATAAGTTAATAAATTATTTTGTTGAAACAGAATCACTTCTCAGACTTAATGCGTCCAAATAAAACCCTTGAACTTACATTTCGAAAAATAAAATCTTCGAACTATACAGCGTGAGGCTTTTCAGATTTCTCCGTTTTTTGCAGATTTCGAAAACACCAAATGCATTTTCCGGTCTTACCGGAAGTGACAGTGGTTAAAAATTCAGCCATAATTTTCCCCCTTGAAATTTAAATACAAAATTTATTTAAATGCATTAAAATCGACATAATAAAGAAAGTATGCATTTTCGTGAAACCGAAAGTGCTCAGTGTCTTTTAAAATATGGCAAAAAAACCTCCTGTTATCGACAAAATTTCTAATCATTGCATATTGCAAAAGTTATTTTAGCTGAAAAATGTGGCGTCGATGGCAATAATCATAACAAAAGAAATGTAGTTAGTGCCGTTTCTGCCTTAAGGGCGGGATCGGATGCTTTTTGACAGATACGATATGGTGGCGCTTGATAAAAATTTTCACGAGATTTATATATTATCTCAAGATACCATCAAAGTAAATGCTTGATAATCCGGGGTAACTTTTTGTAAACGACAGGATTTTTCAATAATCGTTTTTTAGAAAATTTTTTAATTCGATTTAACTTTTTGAATTCGACAAATTTTGAAAAAAGTCCGACATTATAAAAATGCCTATTTTTTGTTTCAATCTATTTTCAATTTGTTACAATGCACCGAAAAAAACTCTTCAAAATGGCCACTTAGTGACCACATATTTTTATATGCCATTGAAAAATCATTTGACATTTTTTTGGATTTTCGGTCAACTATTTGGAATATTTTTGAAATTTTTCCTCATTCTGTTCAAAATTTTTGAAACTAATGTTTTGGAATCCTGTAGCTGAAGAATATTTGGACCCGGTTACTTCATATGTTTAATATGTTTACGTTTGGTTTCTCAGCTCATTATAATTAATACTCTGAATCATTCTTTTTATAACAAACTACGGATCGGCAGAGAATACACCAAGCCCTCATTATCCGGTATAAAAAAAAAATTCACACCCAAACTTGCTGAATTGATAGCCGACGCATCCACCGTTTAAAATTATTTTATTTAACTCATGCCATAAAATATTTATTCGATGTGGTAAAATTGTTTTCCGTCTTTTTTCAAAAATTTTTAAATTTTCGATTTTGACGTAGAAATCGTTAAAATGAAATTTAATTAATCCGGCGGTGGTCGTATTTTAGGGTTTAAGTAACCAAATAAAAAGAATATATTTTACTGTTTTTAGAACAATAAGCAAACGCGCGTTTTTTGAGTTTTTTTCAAAAGGAACAATTTATAAGTAAACTTATCAATCTGAAGAAATTCAGATTAACAAAGTAAGCTAAAAAGTGGCAACTTGTGTCGGAAAAGTTTTTATTTGAAACTTTGGAAGTGTCAAAAGTTTCCCATCAAGACAAACAAATTAAAAAATGCAAATTTGTCAAAATGCACCGACCCCTTAAATGATAAGATGTCAAAATTACATCCAAAAAAAATTCTGTTTTAATTCAGGACACAACATATTAAAACTATGTTTAATGTTGACAGATGATATATGATATAAAATTCTTTCCAGGTTTATAGCGGAAAGCTGGGCCAAAATCTCAGTTCAGAAATTGACATAAAAAGTTTTCACAATTCATAAATTCACAACAATATTAAAAAACATCATGCATTACCGGTTATACCACCGGAGTGGCCCAGTGCAAGTACATATCAACCAAAAAACCTCCGTAGAAATTTCACGAAAATAAAATTTTAATTTTTATGTTGTGTGGAGTGTAATTAAGAATCGAGGTGGACGGAAGTGTAAAGTGCGCCTGCCGGTGTGTTCATACCGCGCGTCTAATTCCTAAAGAATGTGTAATAGCTGAAACAAAAATGACCGCCGATACCCCCTTAAACGTAGCTAATAGTTGAAAGTAAACGATGCGGAATAGTAATTAATTGAAAGTAATACTATTTTTTCTTAAAAACATGCGCCGAGATACAAATAATAATACCAAAAATATACGAGAAAACTCAGACTGTGGTACTTCGGTTCTACCGGAAATGATGACAAACATATTCAAATTTATAATTAATTTATTTTAGTTGCATTTTGTATAGTAAAACAACATTTATATAAGCATTCGAATTTTTTCAGATAGTTTTGTATTTGACTGCAAACATTTGTAGTAAATGTTCGTAGGTTAGAATCGTAAATAATTTGGCAATCAATCTATAGTGGGCTCGGAATTTGATTGCAAAGAGAGGCCCACTATTTTCATAACTAAAGAAGTATAAATCACTGGTAGAAGTGATACAAGTACACAGCAGGTTTGGTTTTCGACATTTTTGTTGTTTATTAAGTGTAGGTTGGAAGTTAGTGTAATTGCATGAGCTTTGCGTAACTAGTTCTTTCGTACCAGTTGATTCAAAACCAGATTGATAAGTGTTTAAATGTGATAGTAAAAAAAATTCTACCAATTGTGTATCGTTCGGCGCAACCGTTTGTGAATTCACGTGCGTTAATGGGGTTTCAACATGGAAATGTCCTCATGTAAGTAAACATGTGATCTGTGATTTGGGTTTCGCGTGTTGAAATACCTGTTTTTTCAAATTTTAATGTTTGACAACATATGTGGAATTCTACACATGTGAACAAGTAACGCTAGTTGGCATCAAAACATAGGTGTAACAGTTAATCTAGGAAGTATTCTGTTTTCCAAAGTGATTGTTTTATAAATAATGTTTACACGGGAAAATAAAAAAAAAAAAGGGTGTGTTATTTCGAAATATATTCTGTAATTTATGGTTACTTTGTTACATCTGAAACTTGTGAACGGGATGTCAACTAACATTTGGCCGTAATGGCATTCCTGTTTTTAATTTTAAGGATACCGGTTCACCTTGTCTGATAGATCAGTGGTTGTATTAAATAATCATCACTTTTGATGAATTAGTATTAACTTTGACTAATAACTTATGAAAATTTAAAATGTTGATTGAAGTGGGTTTTTTGAAAATTCTTTAATTTATCTGGCTAAAATTGGTTTAATTTTAATATGCTAATCTCGATATCAAGTTGTTTAAATCTTTGCTTTATCTACCTGAAATAATACATTGTTCTGCTTTGGTTTTAAAACGTTTTAAGGTCCCCAGCGGCTGTTGACGGGGTTATGCATTATTAGGGTTTGCTACGAAGAAAATTAAAAAACGAATTTCAAGCTATTTTAAAAATGGAATTTCCAAATAAACGGAAAAATGACCCGTAGTATGAAACTATAACGTAAGTTGGCTTTTCAAATTGCAACAAACATATATTTAATTTTGTATTATTCGCATGGTTGTAATTTCAATATGGTTCCGGTCAATGGACGGAAGTGATTGGTAGGCTTGTCGAGTGTTCACGCCGCGCGTCATAATTTCCTAAGAAAACCAGTGAAAAGAACAAATTGTGTAAAAGATGACGCTATCCTGCTGTAAACTCGATTATCAGTTGATAGGAAACGATGCGGAATATAAATAATATTTGATTTAATAGAATTACCATGTTGACCTTTTGATACATTCTGATTATGGCTTGCCGGGGGAAACCCCCCAAGCCCCCTAAATGAGTTCGATGTGGGCTTCGCCACGAATGGGGGAGGCCCCGGCAACCCCCAAATGGGGAGGACCCCCAAACCCCCCAATTGTGATGGTTTTAGGAGTTATATATATGTGGGGGAACCCCCAAGCCCCCTTAAGTAGTTCTAGTCGGGTAGACCGGAAGTGATGGGCTTGTCTAATGTTCATGCCGCGCGTCATAATTTCATAAGAAAACAGTGAAAAGAACAAATTTAAAAGATGACGCTATTCCTGCTGTAAAACTCGATTTCAGTTCTGATAGGAAACGATGCGGAATATAAATAATTTTGAGTATAGTATTTCCATGTGACCTTTGTGATACTTCTTCGATTATGTGGGGGGAACCCCCAAAAGGGGCCCCCCCCTAAGTGAGTTCGAATTGTGGGACTTCGCCCACGATGGGGGATCCCCCCACACCCCCCAATTGGGGGGGGGACCCCCACCCCCAATTGTATGGTGGTTAGGAACGTTATATGTATGATGGGGGGAAACCGCCCCAAGCCCGCCTTAAGTGAGTTCCAGTCGCGTAGACCGGAAGTGATTGGTGCTTGTCGCAGTGTTCATGCCGCGCCGCCGCGTCATAAATTTCCTAAAGGAAACAGTGAAAGAAACAAATAAAAGATTGACCTATCCTGCCTGTAACTCGATTTCAGTTGATAGGAAACGATGGGAAATAAATATATTTGAGTAATAGTATTTCCATGTGACCTTTTGTTACATTCTCTTGAAGCTCAAAGGTGTTTGATTTCATGTCAATGAGACTTTATAAAAGATCTCTCCACGATCTAGAAACTTCTCACGCAAATCTCATGTCATTTGATCAATGAAAATTTTATGAGAAATAAACGCTTATGACCAGTATCTGACAATTTAAGAACGCCAATCATTTATCGGTTTAATCGCAGAAATTTTGTCGATATATGGGCATTGTCGGCAGATATGGAGGACGAATAAATTAAAATTTTGCTTCAAGCGAACCGCGTAGGCGTTCAAAATAACGTCATATGTCGGACAATTCTTCAATTTCATAAGGAGTTCACAGTAGATACGAAAAAATAAGGCATCAAAAGGCCCGTAGAATTAAGTACTCCATCTAACGAATCAATTAAGGTTAATGTAATAATTAATTTGGGGAAATTCAACCGTGAAAATGGAGCATTTCATGGAACGCAACCAGTAATTAAATATAAATCTGGAAACATTGGGCGGATATTAATATTCGGCGATGATCGGTACATTCCGGGGCCCCAATATTGGCACTCAAACTATTTAGCTAAAATGCGTTTAATTTTCGTAGGTTTTTCACTTTTGTAAACGTGTATTGTTTTGAGAACCAAACCACAGACCGGACAGTTACTTTTTAGAATAAATTAGTTAAGAAATGCAAAGTTCAAAGTTTTTGAACACTTCGTAAAAAACAAAGTCAAAGTCCGAAACGTTATTAGAGTCTCAGTTTTTTCGAAATAATTTAAAATAAACATAATGTTAAAAATTATTATCAATTCGAATTCAAAAATTTTAACTGGCGAGTAAATTTGTTTTCTGTTTTCTATCAGAAAAGTAAGATTTTTATCGAAAGTGCGTTTAACCCTTTAAAAACGAAACTAAACCTAGCCAATAATTCAGGCAACACTTTGACTACTTTTTTTTAATATTGCCGTCACAAAGACCCAGTGGTCTCACAAAAAAATTATATTGACGCACAATGTAACCTACTTTTTTCGGTACAAAATGCTCAGGACTTGCTTGTCATTGACCTTCATATGTTAATTTTATGTAGCATAAAATTCGTTTGATAGACGCAAAGGTTACGGATGTGAGCTCTACTTCAGACAGTCTAAGGAGAATCCGGAAAATCGATGAAAATGTCCACAATGGCTGATCGGCTAAAACTGTAGTTTTTCATAGATTCTCGAAGTATTATGGTTTCAGATATTCTTAAGATCGTACAAGTAATTTTTTTTTTACCGAAATTTTCTTAGATTCAAAAACCAATCAAATTTTATTTCTACAAAAAATTAAATTACTCATGTAAACTTCTCAGCAAAAACAGGATGGTTCCAGAAAAAAAATGATCATTAATGTCGAAAAGTCGATTTTTGAAGAAATAAGGTTTTTTAATTTTTTTTAACTGTGGGTTATAATTTTGCCCCAAGAAATTTTTTCAAACAATGTACCAAGTATGTATAAGCTTATACGGTGAGTAATATCTTCATGAACAGTATTTAATTAATTGCAATAAAAAATTTATTTTCCTAAATATTTCGTCACTCCCAAAAAACTAGCTTTCCATCCATAGGTGTCAAAAAGTCAATAAAAGCGTGTACGTGTTGAGTGATCTATTCGTGGTTATAAAGACCCCCCAATCTCTTAATCTAATGTGCTAATCTTATGTACTAAATGAATAATTCGATTTGTTGGCCAGTTCAATTCACCTCGGAAAATGATTAATAGCAATGCTATTATAGCATCTCCAATTTTGAATGAATCTTTTTGATTAGAAGTTGCCACAAATTTTCAAAAAAATAAAATGTTTCTAAAAAAATGCAAAACTTTTTAAAATGAAAAAAATTAATTTTTTTGATTAAAATTATCAATTTTTAAAAAAAAACAGTAAAAATAAAAAATCTCGGGAAGAAATATTATTCAAATTGATTTACTGTATAATTATTCAATTAAGGGGTGGGTGTCGCGTTTTTTTTTGAGCCCTTTATAGAGGAATTTATGATACATTTATATCGGTATATGACTAAAGTTGACCCAAGGAATCTCATGGTGGCATTATTTTTTTTCAAACAATCTAGAACAAATCTAGAATTTCAAAATTCGAATAGTTTTGTGCTTTAACCCGCATAAAATCGGCTTTCCCCCATGATATGAACATTTTTTATTGGTCAAATGACCCACCGAAAACGATGCATGAATTAAAATTATCGGAAATGTCTTAATTCGAATTTTAAAATGTCAATTATTTTTAAGCCAAAATGTATAACCTAATTATCGAATTGACGCTAGATTGGTTAGGAAATGTTTGATCAGCTGTAAGCCAACTTTTTTGATCAGTGAAAATCTCAGCTTCAATTTGTGTACTTTGTTCCGATCAGACGAACTTTTTTTCTCGAACTTTTCGATTTCCGGTTCACTTCATTCAATTTCTAGATTCTAGAACTTTATTCAAAAATTCCTTCTCATCACTTTACCGCATTATATTTATCTACCTTAGTCAAAAAAAAAATGGTTTCATGTTAAACATTCTCTAAAGAAGATAAGAGTTTGAAGTCGAAAAACTGACAAATCGGCCGTTTAAATGAGATTTCTAGAAAAAAAAAGTCACAAATCGAAAATTCCTTTCTCATTCAATTTTTTTGTTCTCATTTATTGTACTTTGTGTCAAATTTTGAGGACGTTTGTTGTGGGGATCTAAAAGAAGATAGATTTAAAAAAAACCGTTTGTCCCTAGAATGACTCACCACTCGTGGTGTGACTGTACAAGTTGGACTGGGATTGGATCGTTAGACTGGATCTACAACAAGTATCTCGGATTGTTTACACTGCCCTAGATTTGATCTGAGGCGTGATTGAAAGGTACCAAAAGCGAAACCCACGCCCCTTAAAATTAACGATTTGTTAAAACAAACCTTACGTGTTTTTCAATTCGAGCGTTTTGATTGGCGGAAGTACGCTTTATCACAAACGGTAAATTTATGACAAAAATTCAACCAGACTCATCTTCAATTCTTGCGCCCACGCACCTTCACATAATATCGCTACATTCAAGATAATCTTATCGCCGATGAATTATATCGAGATTTTTTTTTCGATTTGAGAGATTCTTTTTTCAAGACATGACATACCATATTAAAAACAGTTAATTACACCCAACAGTACCATTACGTATGAGCTTAAACTTTAAATCGAAATCATTTGGAAAATGAAACTTTTTGCTGCGATTCAAAATTTCACTTATTTGGTTATAATGAATGCTCATGGCTTAAACTTACAACCAAATAAAAAATAACGATTTTTGGTTGATAAGTTTGATTAAATTTTGAAATTTCTCAGTTTTACGAAATGTTTGTTGAGTGCATTTCATTTAAATAGATATAAAAATTTAGAGCAAATTGCGTCCATCAAATTGTGTCTAAAGCGCTTCTTTTAAAAATACAAACCCCTGTTACTTATGTATGTCTAGTTTTTATTGCAGGATTTACCTTGGCAAGTTCCCAGGAGTGAGATTCATTAATGTATGAGTAAGGATTTTAACTCGTAGACTCGACTGAAATAAAAAATGTTGTAGACTTTAAAGTTAAAAATATAGAAAAAACGAAAAACTGGCGACGCGTCGCTCAGAAATCGAGTCTACGAGTTAAGAAGAAAAATATTATATTTTATTATATTTTTATTATATATATTATACTTTTTAATTTATTTAATATGACGAAAATTTTATCGACTGTGACTAATTCATAGGAGTAGAAAATTTCCAGATTTTTATTCTGCAATTAAACACTTTGATCCAGTATTAGTATAGATCAACGAGCGGTCAAAAATGATTCATTAATTATGTACTCAATAACACATAGCAACGTAGTGAAATGAAGCTTCCCAATATAAAAGTCCAAAAATAAACATTTACTAGCTACAGTATTTATCTGGTATATCAGAGGAGCATAGCGGTATGCTGCATAGGCTGTTCGACTTCGTCCAAAAGTCAATGCAGCAAAATCACAGATATTATATTTTGCGTGATCATCTATGCAATAAATGCATGAGTCGATTTAAATTGGAACTAATATAGCGATTTCATTATTTTAATCAGTTTTTATGATTCATTTGTTATAGATAGCGTTTTTGGGAATTTGAAACTAAAATCTTAAGCAAAAGTCAAATCGGTTTCAATGTGTAGGCTATCTGTAGAGAATTTTATTGGTCATTTTAAGACCAAGGATTTTTTGTTGTTATGAAAAATTTTCGAAAAAAAACGATTTTTTCGCTCACAATTGTTTCGAAATTTTACAGGGTGTCATTGAAGCCAGTTCTATGCGGCCTCCGTATGACAGAGTTAAACCGGTAATTTTGTTAGCAGGTGAAAATTGAAGCGTTTTTTAGGATACGTTGTTTTTTGGTAGTGCTGGCGAACTCGTGGTCGACCTAAAATGACCGGTCAAAGTTCAAGGTTCAATCTCAAGGTTCATCGTAAAGACTTGAAAAGTACCCCCAAAGAACGCGAGGGGTCAACTTTTTAATGAACGTCATTGGCAACTATAGGTCAATGATGTACTTGTGAAAGGTCGCTAGGTCTATTACGATTGAACTTGAGATTGACCTTTGAGGTGAGCCATGTTTGCTCTCTAGCGACCTTTCAGACATCATTGACCTATAGTTGCTAATACGTCATAAGAAGTCGACCCGCCTCCGGTTTTTTTTCGCGGTACTTTCAGTCTCTACGATGAACTTGAGATTGACCTTGAACTTTGACGCGTTCATTTGAGGGCAACCACGTGGTCGCCAGCCCTAGCCCAAATTAAAAGTTTCTTGAAAAAACGCTTCAATTTTCACCTGCCAAAAAAAGTACCGGTTATAACTCTTCATACGGGGCGCTAGAATGGCTTGCATGACACCACTGTAAAATCTCGAAAATTTGAGCGAAAAATCAATTTTTTCAAATTTTTCATAAACGAAAAAAATTCTTCGTCTTAAAATGAGCAGAAAAATTTTTTTTACAAGATAGCCTTAACACATTGAAACCGATTTTTGACTTTTGAAATTCCTTATTTCAAATCGTCTAGATTTTTAGGCAAAATTTGTATATTATTTGGCTTATGAAAACAACTCATCCGATTACATTTTTAGATAGCTCAAACTGAGCACAAATATCTTGTGAATAATATAATAAAAAAATTTAGAAACAATGGTTTGATTCTGACCAATTTTCTTATTATATTATTCACAAGATATTTGTTCTCAGTTTGAGCTATCTAAGACTGTAATCGGATGAGTTGTTTTCATAAGCCGAATTATATAAAAATTTTGGCTAAAAATCTAGTAAAAAATAACCAGGAGCCCCCGTAAGCGATATGTTCCTTATCAACTTTCATCTGTTTTTGACCCCTCTAAATCTTAATCCCCAAAAATCACAAAACTTTGTTTTTTTTAGTCTAGCGCTGTCAAATTTCAATTTTCAATTCCAGTCCCCAAAGTTCGAAATTTATTTCACTTCTGAAAATTTTATCCATAGCGATAAATTGGATAAAATTTGAACTTTTTCGATTGTGTTTTATGAGTGGCTTTTTATTAAAAATTAGTTTCTTGGGTTTAAAATTTTTGTTTAACAGCGAAACTTATTCATCTAATCTTGTTTAAATCTTTTCTTTTATGATACATAACCCCCTGTACTTATGTGTGTTCTGGTTTGTTCTGTGGAGATTTCACTTGGCAAGTTTCCCATGGGCTTATTATATAATAGAAATGACGCAACGCTTTCACAAAAAAAAAATATTTTTTTAATTAATTTGAATATATGACGAAAGTGTTATCTACGTGACTAAATGAATCATTTTATCCAACAAATTCTCAAATTTTTTTCTTTCAATTACCGCAATGGATTATGAGCTCAAAAATGGTCATAATACAAATGGCAACATAGTGAAAATTATTTCAAAATATACAGTGCTTGCAAGATTCACATAAATATCGATAATTATACCTTGGTAGGTCTAGACACCTTTTTCCCTATTTTTTAACTTGGGAAAAAGTCTGAAGACCTACAAAGGTATAGTTATCGATATATCTTGAATTTCAGAATATCATTTGGATATCATAAAAATAAGACTTTAACGGGATTGTGGGTGTGAAGAATGCAAGAGGTGAAGAAACATATTTTGATTTTCTAGATTTGTTGTGAAAAAAATATAAATGATCTTATTGGCCCTCCTTAATATCAAAATAACTTATAAAAATTTCAAAAAGGAAAATCCTGTGTCTTGAAATTATCAAATAGTTCTCCACAAGATGAACTGATGACATCGATACTGACTTTTTATTTTTGAAATTCTTCATTTCAAATCGTCTATTTTTATTTTATTTTTTTATTCAACAATATTTTTAAATAGGAGTCAAATTACAATGTTCGTGTAAAGTCATTTTACTGAGTTTTTTTGATGTTAAATTTTGAGTGGTGTCAAATTACAAAAAATATCTTAATTCACAAAAATAGAAATTTTGTAAAATTTCTCGCGATTTCGGAAATAAAGTTATTTTCGGCGAACGATTGATCTGTTATATCACTTCGGAAACAATATTCTTTTCCCAACCTAAGTCCATCTTTAAATGCTTACTATCTCCATAGCGCGTGTTCGAATCCCACTGATGTTGTCTTAGTGATCGCATTAGTGATTACACACCCATCAACTTTGGCGGTCCCAATATCAAGCACCCTTGCCTATAATCATACTCTAAACAATCACTCAGACAACATTAGTGGGATTCGAACACGCGCTATAGAGATAGTATACATTTTTGAGATGGACTTAGGTTGGGAAAAGGATATAATTCAAATTTCACACTTAAATCATCATGATATTTCAAAAGAAGCTGTTTTGTCAAAACAAATGATTATTGTGTTGGTTTGACGGATAACCCAGATCGGAAATCATCTTTACAAGATTTATGACATCGACCTTCAAGATACTTCATGAGAAAGTTTGTTTGATGATTCCTAAAACATTTTTTGCTTCAAAAGGATAAATCATCAAGAACCATAATAAATTATACAAAAATTATGAATAGTTTATTAATCTGGTGAAGTGCTTGTATTATTTCCATCAGTGTAAAAAAATGTTGGCAAGGAGCAGGGCCTTAGATATTTGATCCCGATGGAGAGTCCCTCTTGTTGACGATAGTATCCGTCTTAAATTTCCAAAACGCACTAAACTTTTAAGGGACAGCTAAAAGAAATTCTTTGAAGAATATTTCTAGGTTGGGATGAGTATATTATTTTTAAGGAATTCATTCATTTTCAGAGACCTAACCTATTGTTTCAGGAATTTCCGTCATTCGTCAGAACCTGACGCTATTTTCACTAAAATATTCGGCTGGTTGCAAGGTAAATTTTGTCAAATATACAGTACATTTTACTCTTGGGACATTTTAATAGCGTAAATATTTTACGGCGTCAAAAGCCCACTACTTCGTGAAATCTGTTAAATTTTTGTAGGAAATTTTTTAATTTTTCAGTAAACAGCATAGTGCATAGGTTACTGAGAAGAACAGATTGGTCTACATTTGGTCTTCATTTTTTTAATGTTTCAAATTTGAGGCTCACAAGCTCTCTTAGACCTTGTTTTTTTCTATGAATTAAACATAAAATTTCAAGAATATGAAATTTTTTTTCTCCGAAATTGTAAATCTTTAACTTTGATTAAAGAGGGAAAAATTGAAGGTTTATCTCATAAAAAGTTTTCTGTAAACAACCCTCACAAAGTATGGCCTCCTGAAAGCTATTATGGCCTCGGCGGCGAAGCTTTTTTTATATATGCTTCGGAGAGGTTAAACACGTTAAAAACCGATTTTTATTGTTTGAATTCCTTTATTTCAATCGTCTATTAGAAACTTATAAGTGTTTGTATTATTTGTCATCGTACTTTTGTCTATATCTATACAAAAATATCATACTATAACAGATTCTGCACTGGCATTGGTTAATCAAATTTTTACTACTGATTAATTCTTAGATCTGGTTATTACTCTTTTGATCATTTTCAGCAATTCTTGTACTGGTTGTAAAATACAGGTTGTAATTTTAATTTTTTTGTCGGTGTTTTCACGCATCACTCAATTTATAGTGTTAATTGTATAGTTAATTTGTAGGTGTAATAACAAGTGATGCGTGAAACACCGACAAAAAATAATTCAAACCTTATATATTATATTTCTTGAGATGATGGAAAATTCACAAATAAGACCACGCACGTTGATCAGATTAACTGACTGTACATTTCTTTATCAGGTTGTTTCAAGTTCGCGTCGACACCCAAAATGATTTGTCGGACTTGAGGCTGATCTTGATCCAAATCCATCGCCTTCTGTTAGATAGCCATGCTTTCAAAATCTCCTCAAGTCTGGACATCACTCGAAACTCCATTGGTTTAAAGGGGCTTTATTCAAAATTAGTTTACAATTTTGATTGTTTGGAAAAGTTTTTACAATTTTCTTACTTACTTTGATAAGACTTAAATTTTCAGATGAGATTTTGTTGTAATTGAACCCGGCATTTATATTTTTGAGTTATTTTAAGAAGCTTGATTAAATTGTCCTCACCTAAGTAACTTGACTATTTGCATGTGACTTTTTTAAAATTATAGAAATTATTATTTATCGTGATTAATCTTGTAATCAACGCATTTTCCTAAAAATTGTTGATAATACTAATAGTAATTATACTAAGTATACTAAGCTAAGTTAGCTATCCTCACCAACCGATTTTTTGACCAAACCGCCATCCTTATTTTTTTCAATTTCCAAGTTTTTTTTCTCGAAAAATCGAAGTTTGAGAGCCTGAAAATCCAAATTTCAAAAATTTTTTTTTTTTAAATTGTGTTAATTTAATTTATTAGTGGCGTTGACTCAAAAAATTACCGATTGCGGCATTTGTTTTTTAATAATTAAATCGAAAATCGCTATATTTTTGATCTCGTGACGACCAAAATTTTTATTATACTTTGTTTTATTTTTTATATATTATTAACCTCCTCAAAGTTTCAGAAGAATCCACGTATTTTTTATAAGTCGAAATTAATGGTGGAATAGCTAATTATACTATTAGTCTGAGCTCTGATATCACTATTTAGTCATTTTGAGCAGAATCTGTGGGCTATTATTAAAGGGAGCGAACCGGCAACTTCCTCACCAAAGCAAATACTAAGCATCAAAGAAAAATTTCGGGCCCTTTAGTGGCCACAAAATGAGTCACGATAAATATTTTTTTTTAACTGAATTGAAATAAGTATGCTTCGAAAATTTTGAGAAACAATTTGGTTATTTGACCAAAATGCGTAAGCGGAAAAATGTAGATCATATACATTTTTACGCATCCCAGGCCCCTTAAATATTTGGCATTAAAGTGGTAAAATTATCCAAATATTACGAAATAACACCCGGTCCTCAGCTCTGCAGACTTCTGTACTATATGAAACCGGCAATTAAGAGTTAAAACGGTATTTTCCCACAGGTTAGATTTTCAAACACATATAAAATGAATATATAACTCAGAAAAATTGAGGGATTTTTTGGCAGGGAATTAACGACAAAAACATTGTTTTTTTTGCTGAAATTCCTTGCCAAATTATTATCCTCATTTTTGGTTTTTTTATCTTTTTGTACACAAGTGAGATTTTGGCGCGTGCGCTCCCTAGCTAATTTCCTTGAGATAAAGTNAACGATTGATCTGTTATATCACTTCGGAAACAATATTCTTTTCCCAACCTAAGTCCATCTTTAAATGCTTACTATCTCCATAGCGCGTGTTCGAATCCCACTGATGTTGTCTTAGTGATCGCATTAGTGATTACACACCCATCAACTTTGGCGGTCCCAATATCAAGCACCCTTGCCTATAATCATACTCTAAACAATCACTCAGACAACATTAGTGGGATTCGAACACGCGCTATAGAGATAGTATACATTTTTGAGATGGACTTAGGTTGGGAAAAGGATATAATTCAAATTTCACACTTAAATCATCATGATATTTCAAAAGAAGCTGTTTTGTCAAAACAAATGATTATTGTGTTGGTTTGACGGATAACCCAGATCGGAAATCATCTTTACAAGATTTATGACATCGACCTTCAAGATACTTCATGAGAAAGTTTGTTTGATGATTCCTAAAACATTTTTTGCTTCAAAAGGATAAATCATCAAGAACCATAATAAATTATACAAAAATTATGAATAGTTTATTAATCTGGTGAAGTGCTTGTATTATTTTTCACGTGACTTTATCTCAAGGAATTTAGCTAGGGAGCGCACCGGGCCAAAATCTCACTTGTGTACAAAAAGATTAAAAAAACCAGAAAAATTGAGGGATATAATTTTGGCAAGGAATTTAAGCAAAAAAAACATATGTTTTTTTTGCTTTAATTCCCTGCCAAAATTATATCCCTCAATTTTTTCTGGTTATATATTCATTTTATATTGTTTGAAAATCTAACCTGTGAAAATACCGGTTTTAACTCTTAATTGCCGGTTTCATATAGTACAGAAGTCTGCAGAGCTGAGACCGGGTGTTATTCGTAATATTTGGATAATTTACCACTTTAATGCCAAATATTTAAGGGGCCTGGGATGCGTAAAAATGTTTTTTTAATGATCTACATTTTTCCGCTTACGCATTTTTGGTCAAAATAACCAAAATTGTTTTCCAAAATTTTCGAACATACTTATTTCAATTCAGTTAAAAAAAAATATTATCGTGACTCATTTTGTGGCCACTAAAGGGCCCGAAATTTTTTCTTTGATGCTTAGTATTTGCTTTGGTGAGGAAGTTTGCCGGTTCGCTCCCTTAATATAGCCCACAGATTCTGCTTAAAATGACGAAATAGTGATATCAGAGCTCAGACTTATAGTATAATTAGCTATTCCACCATTAATTTCGACTTATAAAAATAATAGGTGGATTCTTCGGAAACTTTGAGGAGGTTAATAATAAAAAAAAATTTTGGTCGTCACGTGATCAAAATATAGCGATTTTTCGTATTTAATTATTAAAAAACAAAGGCCGCATCGGTAATTTTTGGGTCAACGCCACTAATTAATTAAATTAACATCAATTTAAAAAAAAAACCAAATTTTGAAATTTGGGATTTTCCAGGCTCTCAAACTTCGATTTTTTCGAGAAAAAAAACTGAAATTGAAAAAAATAAGGAATGGCGGTTTGGTCAAAAAAATCGGTTGGTGGGATAGCTAACCTTAGGCTTTTAAGAAAGTATACTTAGATAATTACTATTAGTATTATCAACAATTTTTAGGAAAATGCGTTGATTACAATTATCAGATTATTAATAATTCCCTAGAGATATTAAAAAGTCACATGGCAAATAGTACAAGTACTTAGTGAGATTTATCAAGCTTTAAAACTCAAAATATAAAATGGGGTCAAATTACAAAAATCTCACTCTGGAAAATTTAGTCTTATCAAATTAATAAGAAAATTGTAAAAAACTTTCCAAAAATTCAAATTGTAACTAATTTTATAAAGCCCTTTAAACCAATGGAGTTTCGAGTGATGTCCAGACTTGAGGAGATTTGAAAGCATGGCTTTATACAGAAGGCGATGGATTTGGGATCAAATCAGCTCAAGTCTCGACAAATCATTTTTGTGTCGACGCGACTTGAAACAACCTGATAAGAATGTACAGTCAGTTAATCTGATCAAGTGCTGGTCTTATTTGTGAATTTTTCATATCTCAGATAATATAATATACAGGTTGAATTTTATTTTTTGTCGGTGTTTCACGCATCACTTGTTATTACACTACAAATTAACTATAAATTACACTATAAATTGAGTGATGCGTGAAACACCGACAAAAAAATAAAATTCAACCTGTATAACCTACAAATATGCTGAAAATGATCAAAAAGTAATACCAGATCTAAGGAATTTAATCAGTAGTAAATTTGATTAACAATTGCCAGGAGAATCTGTTTATTAGTAGATATTTTTTTATAGATATAACAAAAGTCACATGACAAATAATACAAACACTTAATAAGTTCATAGACGATTTGAAATAAGGAATTTCAAAAATAAAAAATCGGTTTTAACGTGTTTAACCCTCCGAAGCATATAAAAAAAAGTTCCGCCGAGGCATAATAGCCTTTCAGGAGGCCATACTTTGAGGGTTGTTTACAGAAAACTTTTATGAGATAAACCTTCAATTTTTCCTCTTTAATCAAGTTAAAGATTTAAATTTTCGAAGAAAAAATTTCATATTCTTGAAATTTTATGTTTAATTCTAGAAAAAAACTAAGGTCTAAGAGAGCTTTGAGCCTCAAATTTGAAACATTAAAAAAATGAAGACCAAATGTAGACCAATGTTCATTCTCAGTACCTAGCACTATGCTGTTTACTGAAAAATTAAAAAATTTCCTAACCAAAAATTTAACAGATTTCATCGAAAGTAGTGGGCTTTTGACGCCGTAAAATTATTTACGTTATTAAAATGTCCCAAGAGTATGTACTGTATATTTGACAAAATTTACCTTGCAAACCACCGAATATTTTTAGTGAAAATAGCGTAGGTTCTGAGACTGACGAAATTCCTGAAAATCGCGTTAGTTCTGAAAATGATGAAATTCCTGAAGATAATCTTAACTCTTTCCCACCTTGAAATATTTTTCAAGAATTTCTTTTAGCTGTCCTTCTTAAGTTCAGTGCATTTTGGAATTTGAACGGATACTATCGTCAACGGGAGGGACTCTCCATGGGATCAAAATTAAGCCTGCCCTTGCCAACATTTTTTTACACATGATGGAATCAGTCATAATTTCCGACTTATTAGAAAAAAAAATCCTAGCCTTTTATGTGAGATACGTTGATGACTGTCTTCTCATTGTGAGAAAAAGGTCAAAAAATACAATTTTGGAAAGAATGAACGTTTTCGACCCATTTTTAAAGTTTACAATGGTAGAAATGGGAAAACGATAAACTAGTGTATTAAGACATTATCCACAACAATAAATTAGAGTTAGAACAACATAGGAAAACTTCAAATAATGATACTAATATGATGAACTATAGGAGAGCCATTTCTCAAAATTCTTATAAAAATTCAATTTTGAATGGTGAAATATATCGTGCCAAAAATTGTACAAGTAATGAAAAAATTAAGATCTAGCTTTAAAAAATATCGAAATTATTTTTTTAAATAACGAATATCCAAAAAAATTTGATTAAAAATAAAATAAATGAAATTAAGGTTAAAATTTTGTTGAAAATCCTCATAAAGCTTTGAGGTTAGCTGAAGAAAACGACTCAGAAATTAAGTTTTTTTATCTCAGTCTCCCTTTCACGAGCTTCAGATGTGTACGTATTGCTACAAATTTGCAAAATATTTTGAAAAAAATACACCCCAAATTACCATCTTAAAGTATGCTTTAAGACTATAACACTCGAAAGAATAATTTTACCCCGCCTGAAACCTTACAAACCCCTTCTACTTGCTCCAAATACCGTGTAC
>SCLH01000326.1:167911-182916 GCA_004367855.1 Oikopleura vanhoeffeni | reverse complement strand
TCATGTAATATTTTGACGTTTGCCGTGGATTAATTAAACTAAGAAACGTATTTTGAACTTATTTTGATAAAAAAAAGAACGCAAAAAAAATCGAAAAGGTATACTTCAATAAATAACGATCCGTGGACGTCGCGCGTGAAACAGTTTCGCTTTTGGAAACGTAGCTTATAGTTAGGGACAATTCTCTGAAAATTATCCGAATTCAGTCATTCACCGGTTAACACGCGATGTTTGGCCATACCAGATAGAATTTCCAAAACCTAAACAAAAATGAATAAATAAATTAATTTTTATTTGTTTAGGATGGCATAGTCCGAGCAGTTGGACATTTTTTCAGCCAATTATATGAAAAAAAATGTGGAGATTTATTAGTTTAATTGCTTTATCTTAAACAGAAGTGTATATTGACAACGTTGCAGAATGTTTTTTATTTTATAAGAAACTAACTCATAGGTGTAAAAAATAAAAAACAACTTTTGCACTCTGCATCAAATTTCCAACCTTAACCCCGACTTAAGAGACATTTTTAAAGACGATATTAATAAATCTTTATTTATTTTCGAGTCGCTACTCCAGCAGACATGTTATTAACATAACTCGTGCCAATTCGAAAATTTCTTAAGAAATATCAAAGATTTTTTTCATGAAAAAGGTAGAAATTGGCAAAAAGAGAGAAAAACAGCTCATTTTTGAGAAAAAAATTGACTATTTCAAATAAATTGCGTTTTGATATAAAAAATGTCGCTGATTATTAAAACAAAAGTGGCGCCTTAACACCACTTCTTATTGGAAATTTTTCCAACCATCAAAAAATGTTTAAAGATTAGTGCCGATCGACACTTATAGAGTACACAGTAAGTGTTAAAATTTCTCAACAGTTTCCAAAATGATATCGCGCGCCTGACCATTAGTGAAACGGCGATGTTTATTATATCTAGACATTTAATAGTTGCTCATGACTTTTTATGGAGAGTTTCGAAAATCTTGACGATCAAAACTTTTGGCTGATGGAAAATCTTCATAACAATTTATGATTTTTTCAAACAGCGTCAGAACAATCTGTCAGGTTACTGCCGACCTCCTTAAAATTGGTCAAATATAAATAAAAAAAATTTGAATTTTTTTAGCATAAAATACTTAAAAAAAAATTTCCGAAGTTAACTTTTTCCTTAATCAAAACTAGTAAAGAAAAAATCAGTTTTTTGAAAAGATATTAAGTTTTTTTTAAAAATTCGCTTACGAAGCGATTATTTTTAGGCAACAATTTCTCGAATGGGTACGGATTTTTCCTATTCTACAACACAATCATGGGGTATGTCAGGATTGTGTGGAGCACTCTTTTCAGTCTGCCGCTATTATTTGGTCGCACGGCGGTTAGATGATGACTAGCACCCGCCCGACAATCATACAATGCTTAGTCACCTTCTTCCGATTCTAGCTTTGTATCGAGGAACTTCAGTTTATTGTATACAGTATTCCCTTTATCCCTTGGTGGTTTAAATGCGTCAGCCACAGGATAAAATCACAACGTTAAAAGGATTAATTGGCTACGCATTCTAACCAAAAGGTGATAACAGGTATTAATAAATAATGATATAAACGCACCGGAGTTTAGGCGCTTTCATAAAAATTCCAATCAAAATGTGAGCGAGTTCTTATGGATTTTTCGGATTGTTTGTACATATTGTTCAATTTAGAATGTTTTATAAATTACGGAATCTTTCTCAAAAACTTAGCATCTATACAGTCTTCTCGGGTCTAAAACCGAAAATATCTACATCTCTGATTGACGCCTTTATCTTTTGATGACGACTACGAAATATGTTATGTCCTCTAGATTACTGATCGTACAGCCCTAGAAGGTATTAGTGTAGATCAATTACGGTTCATTTTCTGAATGTCAATAATGAGATTATTATTTAAATGTTAAGGTCTTAATACATTCTGACAGATACCAAATTTTTGAATAGGAACATCTTCTCCGATCTTATGCTGCACAAGGTAACGGCAAGAGATTCGGTCCGATATCCATTTATCAAAGGTCATTTGAGAAAATTGTGTTTCATTTTGGTCGATTAATATATAACTGCGATCATGAGTTACTTATGTTGGCGCTTTGTCTACATCCGTCATGCCAGATTTAGCCTTAATTTTTTATTTCTTCAAGAGCAATAGATCAAATTAAATATGAATTGAAATATCATATAAAAGAACGCTTCGACGACCGAATCATCCAAGATATTTGTTTCCTTAGATTTTATTGGTTGAAATTGTGCACCAATCTTAAAAGTTAAAAAGGCAAATCAAAGATAGACTACCGTTACCGATTTTTCAAAGAGTTATTTATTGTGCCCTGGAAAAACACTGGGCTGTCAACAAATTGTAAGAATAACAAAGACTAAATGTTGAGATAATTTCGGTGTCATTCCACTTGAGCTCGAGGCACTTTCAATTTCAAATAATTCACCCTGGTTTTCTTTCCCGATCATCTAACAGCTATCCTGCGAATAGTGTATTTTAAAAAACACTTCGACTACCTGATGGCTGATTAATGAGCAAATATTTTTAGGAAAAAAAGAAATAGCAGATTTAGTCAGTCAAGCGCATTAAGTAATACTATTAAAGTTAGTAATATTCTAATATTTCGCTATCAAAATCTTTCTGTTTTACCATTTATATTTTTATATGTATTTAAGCCATCAATTTATCAAGAACTAAAGTTTATATTGGATAGGAATTTATTGACCGGATTAAATTAGGTGTGGCCTTCAATAATCCGGTCGTATTGAAAAAAACTTTCGGTAAAGTATTCAAAAATTAGGACACAATTTCAAAAATACAGTATTGGTGTGATATAATTTTGATGGTATTACAAGGACTTGCGTAATAGTGTTTGGGTGTGATTGAATCTCTTCTCATATATATTAAGTCGGATGTGTGTGTAAATGAGAAAATGAGCTTTTCATTATCGATCAATGATTTTGTGGTCAGAAAATAATTGGAGAAAACTTGTGCTTTATGGGCATAAGTTCCATTAACAGGTTGAGGTGAGTAAGCAATCGTATGATACTAATAAACAAATAATAATACGATCATACATCACATTTTTCTGGGGTGAATTGCCATCTCAAATCGGCCGAAAATAATCTCAATTAATATACTGATATATACAGTCAAATGCTACAGGAGACTAGCGACACGTAAAATCATCACATTATCTTACAAAAGATTTAATTTTCACAACAAGAACATGTAAGCAGTTACATAGGACCATTTGGGAAAGGTAATTTAAACTACTAATAATATTAGACGAAACCGACACTACATCTTTTTTATTTATGGAGACTTTACAGTCACATATTCCCAAATTCCATTACCGCGTTGAGGTTTAAGGTGATTGTCCTTTTTTTTCGTGATTCTAAATTTAATATCTATAATTTCTGATTTTCTTTAAGTCACTTTTGACAATGTTCGTACTGATATATTTACTTATTCCTTTTGTACTTTTTTTTCTATGCGTCGCATGTGTCACTTTTCCTTTTATGTTGCGCCGCGTCTCGATTCGCTGCTCTTTTCGATGAGCATATTATCAATTTTATTGAATATGCAAGTTATGTTATTATAGAATAGGTATAAGGGTCTGAACATTTTTAGTATTCAATTATTTTTTTGTTTTGGGGTTGTATCATTTTTAGAGAGTGTGTTTCTTAACTTTTTTTGTCTTCAGTTTTTTTTCTGGCCTAAGAAGGTAGAGTATTCTGAGGTGATTTGGGTGATAACGGTAGAGTGGGTGGAGGGGGTAGGGTGTAGTCGTGACTTTTTTTTTTGCGCGATGTGGACAAGCATATTTTATAATTATGAGTGTTGTCTCAATTTTTTTGAGTACTTTGGTCGATATCTTCATTTTGAGTGTGTAGGAAGATGATTGGCGTGTATCTTTTGCCTTTGTTTTAAGTGTGCTCTTTATCTGCTGAGTCCGCTATGTGCTTGGAGGGCTTGTACATAGAAGAGCTTTTCATGCGGATACATTAGTTTATTTTTTTTTTAATGCGTTTGGTGTAGTGTATTTGTTGAATTACACTGTATGTGTGTGTGTGTGTGCTGTTTAACATTTTTTTTTTTATATTTCATTTTTTGTTATCTTATTAAAATTAGTGTTCGTCTTTTTGATTTAACAGACATTTTTTTTATTTGGTGGAGGAGCTTCTCCATGAATGCCAAAAACAGAAAAGAGTACAAAAAAGTTAATACAATATTAACATATTGAATTACTGGGGATTCTTGAGGACAATGCTGACCAATGTGCATAAATGCCTACACTGACCTAACCTTTATTGGGAAACCCCGATAATTGCAAACCATTACATTATGGAAAACCCATACCATTAATGGCAACAATTAAATTTTATGGACACCCTTTTGAAATGTTATTGTGTGTTCGTGTTTTATGGAACCATTTTTTGAAAACAATGGCATGTTTGAATAAAATAAACTCTGTTTTTGGTGCTTTAATTGCGCAAAACTCTTCCGCAAAAGTTTTCGTTTTGCGTTTCGGTGCCCTATAGTTATCATCCTGAAGCATGTATATTGAGCTGAAGTATTAATGCTAAAATATATATTCATAGAAATTGTTTACACATTTTTTGGGCTAGGAACCATTTTCACAAATATTTGCCAAACGATACCAGTAGTAATGGAACCCATTATCCATTTAATGAAAACCATATCGCCATTAATTGGAAATACCCATAACACCATTTTTGGATAACCATTTTTCGCGAAAAGTGGGTTTTCGTAAATGGTTGTCCTAAGTGTTATAAGTTATGGCAAAACTGAGGCTTAATGTTGATTTCAAAGATAGGGTGCACCCTCATTGAGAAATTTTCAAATTCTTTGAAAAAATGATTGGTATGTTTCAACCATCAATAAAATAATGTGGCAGAGACCAAATTGATGGTCAGTCACGTGACCAGTTTTGTTTTATTCTGATAGATAAAAATGTTTCACTGGAGGTCGGCTAGAGGAACGCGTCATAAGTTATAAAAATAATCTGAAAAAAGCATAGTTTGAATATCTCGTGAAGACACTCTTCCATTTGCGGCTTTTTACTTATTTTTTCTTGACTGTTTTTCCTCTAGCCCTGACCCCTCAGTTTGACGATTTTTTATTCCGATAAATAAAATCTGGTCACGTGACTGACCTCAATTGGCTCTGCCCCTTATTTTTGATGTTGAACACTTATCCAATCATTTTTTTTCAATTGTAAAATATTCTCATGAGGGTGTCCCTATCTTTGAATCACCATTGCCTCAGTTTTGCCATAACTTATACACTTGACTAACATTTATGGAAAACCCACTTTTCGCGAAAAAATGGTTTCCTAAATGATTATGGTTTCCATTACAACTGGGTTATGAGTTTTCATCATAAAGTTGATCAAATGGGTTTCCATTACATGTTTCGGTAATCGTTTGCAAATTTGGCTCAAATTGTTTCAGCCAACAAATTGAAATTTTTTTGAAAATTTTAGATTTTTTTTTACTTCATACTTGATTCAGGGAATTCAACATTTAGGGCGCGCAACCAAAAACTTTTTCGAAGAGTTTTGTACAAATTAAGCCCAAAAAACAGGTTTATTTTATTCAACAAATGCCTTGTTTTTCAAATAAATTGGTTTCCATCAACATTGTAAATGGTCCTTGTTTTTCAAAATAATGGTTTTCCATAAATTTTAATGGGTTTCCATTAATGGTTATGGGATACTTCCCATTAAATGTAATGGTTTTTCATTATCCGGGATTACCATTAATTATGTTAGTCTGTTAGTCATTATGCATGTCAGCCATTGTCAAGAATTAATTAGCTTAATTTTATTGTATGTCTTCTTTTTTTTTGTACTATCTTTTTGGCCAGTCATGGAACTCTCACCAATTCGATTGTTGTTCTGAACGTACGATCTTCTCTTTATGAAAAATAACGGGTTAATATGAAAATGTAAAAAGTTAAACTGCAAAATTCATAATGTAATTTATTTTTAACGCTTATAAGAATACTAGTGTTCCGCCTATCATGCTCTTGCATGATGTTCCCTGCCTCAAGCACATGCGATAGCATCAATAGACACATCTATAAAAGGCCAGAACGCGCCATGAAACATCACTTTATTTACTCCCTGATTGAATATAGACCCGACCTTGATGCCTCATATTATGTATATTGCTTTATGTACTGCATCTAATAACGATCTGACTATTATATTTGCCGTTTATTCCCCCAATTTACTATTGTTTAGCAGACACTACACTGCACAAATGATATTTCTCTACATCTGATACATATTTACTACCCAGAAGACTGTTAAATTGATACTATGAGTGTCCTATGTCAGCCTTTATTCCTTTTTTTACCTTTCACTCTTGCCCTTTCTATATAACAGCGATTGTTTGTGCTTCATCGCTAGCCAATCACTTGGCGGCTTTGGGGTCTCCATGACTGCCTATGAGGAAAGTACAAATAAAGGTAATACAGTATTTATACCAGTTAACATGTCAATACTTTATATAGGATTCTTATTATTTTATGATTTTGATATCACCTCAGTCAGGACAACTCACTTGAAACTTCACGGCGTGGTAATGCATTTGGAGAGATATTGAAAGGTCTATAAAACTAAAAAAATGTTATGTCGCTATTTCTAAATTTATTAAATTCTTCCATGGTCCATGGCCTCTACCATGTCTGTGTAAAATATAAATCTTTTGTAAGATATGTGATGATTTTACTGTCAGTTCATACTGACATATGCTTACTGTCATAATCCAGATATTAATTGATTATTTTCGCGATGATTGTCAATTCACCCACGATGTGATTGGATTTGATCGTATTATATTTTTTTATTAATCATACTATTCTTTCACTTCACTGTTAAGGACAACTTGCCCATGATAAGTCCACAAGTTTTTCAATTATTTTCTGAAACAAATCATATTAGATCGACTATGAACAAAGGACTACTTTTTCATCTTTACAGAACCATGTTTTGTTGAGGATGATTCTTATTTACGTCATGTCACTGGATACCATCAGAAATTTAATCACCAAACTGTAATTTTCGAATTTGTCTGTCCTTAAATATTTGAAAATACTTAGCAGAACTTTTTTCACACCGGATTTGAAAGCGCGCCACAAGGATAAAAAATCGGTAATAATTCCCCAATAAAACTTTCTTCTTTGTTAGATTAGGCTTTACAAATACATATAATAATAGAAATGTAAACATGAAAATTTTTGATGCTGAAATATTTAGATATATACTATTTTAGTATAAACGCTTGACTGACAAATCTGACTATTCTTCTTTTTTCTCTACAATATTGCTCATTAATCAAGCCATAGGTAGTTTGCGAAGTGTATTTTAAAATGATTACACGTATTCGCTAGCTTTAGGCTTGACGGGAAGAAAACAGGTGAATTTCTTTTGATTTGAATGCTCGGACTGGCTCCAAGTTGGAGCACTTCGAAAAATAATATCTCACCATTTTAGTTTGTTATTCCTTGACACTTTTTTACACAGTGTTTTTCCAGGCTGACATATAATACATTTGATCGGGTAGTGCTTCTTTTTGATTGTCCATTTTTATCTATTAAGATGTCAAAATTTCAACAACACATTCTAAAGAACAATAATTTGTGCAGATTTCGTTCCGTCGGCTCTTATTTATATATATAATCAATTCATATTTAATTGTATGCTCTTTAATATAATCTCAACAATGGCTGAGGGATTGTAAATAAGCGCGCAACTAATTTAAACTCATGTCGCGTATATTATCGACCAAAAATAAACACTATTTTCCAAATCCTTTATAATGAATCTGGACATCTTTGCGTTTCTTGCCGATAGATTCGGATAATTGATCTTTTCTCCTCTTTCAAATTGTATTCTTCTATTGATGTATAAAGTTAAAACATTAAAAATTTGAATTTAAACTCATTTTGACTATTCAGAAGATATTAACATATTTTGATTACACTTAATACTTCTTAGGGTGTACGCATCTCTGGAGTGACCACATTTCCGTAGCTCTCAAAGATAAGGCGCAATCAGAGTAGATTTTTTCGAAGTTCTAGACCCGAGAACTAATAATTCTAGTCTTTGAGAAATTTCGTAAATTTTAAGAAATCTAATGAAAAAAATACCAAAATCGGAAAAACCCATCAGAAACGTCGACCATTTGAGTGAATTTTTATTGAAGGGCTAAACTCCGTGGCGTTTTATACGTATTTAATATCCCTTATCACCGGTTTGGTTAAGTAATTGCGTACCACTATCCTTTTTAATCGTGTATTTTGATCTTGTGCTAGCGATTTCTACCAAAGGTGCCTAAGGGATATTACTGTTATCAATAAAACTAAATTCCGATACAAACAATCCGGAAGTCTAAATTTCTCTATGTTTGTGCGTGAGCGAGGTGTCTGACTCTAACCGCAGGTGGACCAAAATAGCCGCTAGACTGAAAAGAGTTGCCCCACAAATCCGCATACCCATAATTAGTCATTGTAGATGGAACAATCCGTAGCCCATTTATAGAATTTGCCTAAAATATCCTTCTGTTCACGGATACTTTTAAAAAAAAAATTTAATATTCTTTTTCGAAAACTGTTTTTTCTTTCAACTTAGTTTTGATGAAGAAAATAACTTCGGAAATTTTTTTTTTAAGTTTTTTATGACTAAAAAATTCCAATTTTTTATTATTATCATTTTTGACCATTAAGATGTGATAAACCCTACATATTTTCTGACTCGCTTTTGAAAATCATAAATTTTTTATGAAATTTTACCGCAAATCAGTCCAAATTTTTTATTTTCGTTGCTTTTTTTTTTTAACTCTTCCATAAAAATCATGAGTAGTATATATTAATGTTGGTATCTTATTATGCCGTATGTCAACTACTCGGTAGGTCGCGGCTATCTTTTGAACGAAACTGTTGATGAAATTTTTAACACTTGACTGTGTACTTTATAAGTGTCATTCGGCACTGAATCTTTAAACATTTTATGGTTGTGAAAAATTCCCAATAGAATGGTGGGTGTAATAGGCGCCATTTTGTTTAATAGTCAGGACATTTTTTAAAATCAAAACGCAATTTTTAAGGTCAATTTTTATCTCAAAAAAAGCTGTTTTCTCTACTTTTTGCCAATCTTTACCCTTTTTCATGGAAAAAAACTTTGATATTTAAGAAATTTTCGACTGTGCAGAGTTATGAAGAAACAAATTTGCGGAGTACACTCGAAAATAAATAAAGTTTACTAATATTGTCTTTAAAAAAATTCTATAGTCGGGTTAAGTTGGAAATTGATGCAGAGTGAAAAGTGTTTTTTTGTATTTTTACCTATAGTTAGTTATGTTTAGAAAATAAAAATGTAAACGTTTGTAAGAATGAACACTTTTGTTGAAGATAAAGAATAAAAAATAAATTTCCACATTTTTTTTTCATATATTGCTCTGAAAAAATGTACCAATCTGCTGGACTTATGCCACTCCCTTAAAACAAATAAAAAATTTTCAATTTTCTTTTCATTTTTGTTTAGTTTTTGGAAATTTTAGTCTGGATGGCCAAAATCGTTTAACCGATGGAGAACTTGATTTTGGATAAATTTATCACGGAATTGTCCCTACCTATAGAGTCGTTTCCAAAAGCCGAAATGTCACGACGCGACGCAGGACTTTTTTTTTGAGTATACTTTTTTCGATTTTTTTGCGTTCTTTTTATTTTTATCAAAATAAAGTTCAAAAATAACGTTTATTTAGTTTAACCACGGAAACTTCAAAATATATCATTGACGGTAGTCAAATGTCTAATCAGTGTGTAACTATCGAAGCACTTTTTTTCGAAATTTTTCTAATGGGTCCTCAAAAAATCATATTTCGAGTTTGGCGTCGAAATCTAAAAAATGGCTGATATAAATTTTTGTTGTTGTGTGAGCTAGCTCTAAAAAAATTGACCGAATTTTATAATTTTTCCTAGGAGGAGATAGTTTTTCCGACAAATAATTGCCTAGAAACGGTGATTTTTCGATATTCTAGAAATAATAAAGCGAAATTAAAAAATGCCTGGGATAAATTTTGGCCTACCACTTTGCAAGCTATATCAAAATTTCGGGTAATTTCGACATGAAACCTGAGAGCAGATAGTTTTACTATTTAGGGTTAAGTTCTCTTGTGTCGCTTATGTGTGAAGGAGTGTATGCATACAAAAAATATTGAAATTTTAATCCTACAAGCTAAAGGATAGTTATACAAGATGGCTAATCAGACTAGAATCCTAAAAGTCCTGTAGGGCTAATTTTGTATCTAGAAAATCCAATTCCAGCGACCAGTAGCCAATTAAGTTCAAAGTTTGTGTGAAAGTGTCTGGATATTAAAAAGCGAAGTAAAAAAGAATTTTCAGTGGAATAAGCTTTCTATTTTATTTTAGTACAGAAAATTTAGTACAGTAGATAGGACATTTACTAACGCGATAGTATGATAAAGAATGTTTTTCAATCACTTTTTAACTCTTATTCATGGTCTTAATTCTTCGATAATTTTAAAGTTCCATTAATTACGCTGCGTCTTAAGTTTTTTTAAGAATTATTTCTGCAGTAGCTTTCCAGTTTTTTACAAATTACTTACTAAGCTCACTAAAATTATTTATTTAGCGACTAATGAATCCTTAACTGTCAGTGTAACTATATGGTCACGCGTGACCATGTGCCCTTTAAAAGAGTTGTGGGTGTAAAATTTATTGTTTAGCAGTAGTTAATAGGGTGTCCACATCGTTCAGATTTCGTATTTTGGAAACGACTCATCCAATTGAGTACTTTTATCGGTCAAAAGAACCATACATATTACAATGACAATCTTCATCATTTTAATCATTTCCCTATTTTTTTCAAAAACTTATACATTTCAAATGTTTTTTCAAAAATAATGGGAGATGGTACGATTCGGACCAATTTGTTTTCTAAAAATTTTTAAATATGCCTTATCATTTTGAGCCGAAATATATCATAAAGCTAACCAGACATATTTAAAATTGGAATCCCTAGGCCTCTACTATCGCGTTTGAACTTATTTTCAAAGCTCTTATTGGGCAATATCCGTTGTCCTCCGAGAGCAACTCTCATTGGTTAACCGCGGGTCAAACGTGAACGCAAAAGTAGACGCCTAGAGATACCAATCATTGATATGATTAATTATTTGGAAAATGTGTCATTTGACAAATACCATCAACTAAATTGTCAGCACACTTTCAACATTTCACACCTACAACCCCCTTCAAGACTTATAATTTATAAGTGTAACTCCGCAGAATATTCAATTGAAAAAATTCTTTTCTGTTTGTAGTTTGGTAAACTTAACTTCAGCTCTGTCCGGTGGTGGCATTCGACTTCTTCCTTGAGCTTTTTTCTTGTTACAAATCCAAATTACAAATATTAATACGAAAAGAATAAAAACTCCAGTAGAACAGCCACTTATAGCTCTACTCACAGATTGTAACAACTTTCCTACTTTAAAGTCTCAAATTTCTAGAATGCTGGAACAAAAATGAAAATCCGGGCCGATGAAAAGAAAGACATCATATTTATATACCTTAGTTTAAAATAGGGCCTTATTCTGAACCTCCATCAGAAAGAAAATAAATTTTGAAGTCAAAAAATCGTAGAATTGACGTTCAAGTGATGTTCTAGAAAAAACAAGGCCGAAATTCATAGTGGGTCAATTAAAAGTTTGTACTCATTCATCCCGTATTCTGTGTGAATTTTCAGACTCGTTGTTTGTTGGGCGTAAAAAAATATATTCTGAATTAATGAGGTGTTCAAGAATAGACTCAGAACTTGATGTGATAATTTTTCGCATGAGATAAGCCCTAGAAAACTGCCCTAGAATTATTCTAAGGCGTGATTGAAAAGTATCAAAAAACGACTCTCACCCCCTTCAGGGTCATCGATAATCACGCTAGAGTTTTCAATTGCAGTTTTTGAGAAACCAGGCGTATGGAATTATTCAAAAGACATTATGAATAACATATTTCAAATATAATTTCGAGCAGGTCTTCAAATCGGAAAATTTTCTTATCACGATATTTTAATAAAATGGAAAGTAACTATGAACAAAGTTTGATTTGTAGAAAAAAATATTTGAGTGAAGTTTTTTCCGAGTGAACATGGCTCGAAATCCCGTTTTTCTTCTGCGACAGACCTCGTTTTGCCCGCTTAGACAAATTTGGCTCTTAATCAACACTAGAGGGCACTAGAGCGCCAATCACAGCAAAATTCGCTATAACACCCTTTAACTACTCACCAACTGTATGTCATCCAAACAATTTATTAAAAACTTTATATTTTTATGTTTCAAAACATTCCGGAGAATCTTCTTTGCCATATTTCTCTTAAAATGCTAAACATCAAATAAATGACTTAATATCGACAACCACTTCCTCAAAAGAAATCTTCTCTTTTTTAATAAAAAACATCTCCAAGCTTATTTTCAATTTAAAAAAATATATCAATTTAGTTATAAACTTTCGAAAATGTTTATTTTAAAATCCGTCTCTGCCTTGCTTAGTACCAAAAACAGTGCCAGTCAAGTTCATTTTTTTTTAATCTTTTGGCTAATTCAAACTGATTTTAATTTATAGAGAACGAGCTCAAAAATCTATCATTACTATTTGATGATACCCAGATTAATATTTTATTTCTCAACTCGGGCAAGACCAGAGTCTGAACTTAAATATGCTTCAATTACTTTTTTGTTTATTAACTGGAGCACAACTTCTAAAATTAGCAGGGAGATTGAATGAAATATGAAAAGTTAATTTTTACTGTAGAAAATAATGAGAGTTCGTTCACTATTTGGTCATTTCTCGAGGAGCTTACTTTTTTCATTTTCTGGAATTCTTGGACTAGCTAGGGTTCGGACCGGCGTCCGATTTATCCTAGAATATGCGATAAACTACTGTTTTTTTGGACTTTGTCCATCGGACAATCTATCTCCTGAGTTAAATTTCAAAATTTACTCAAATTTTTGCAAACGGTAGCTCGAAACAAATAAAAACTTCTCACAGGTCGTTTTTTTCAATTCCGACCCCAAACTCAAAATATAAATTTTTCAAGGTCACGTGAAAAAATTTCCGAAAAAAAANAAAAAAGCTAGACTTAGTAGCTAACCGGGAATGTACGTCTTTGGCAATTTTTGCCTTGAAAATTTTTTCAGAAAATAAAGAAAAGCTGGATTTGGAACAAATTTGTTCATAGATAAATGCATATTGACGTTTTCGTAACACCAAATGAACCGCTTTTCCTAATGTTGCTAAAAACTAGTTATTTTTGCTTCAAAATATTTTGGTCGAAATAGATTTCAAAGTTCTTATTGAATATTTAAAATTTTTTGTCTATCTTTCTTGATCAAATATGCCACTCTCCAATAAAAAAGTTATGTGTGTTAATAATGGAGATTCCTATTTACCTGGAAATGATATTTTATTTGTTAAATTCGAACAAAGAAAGTTCATCTTTGCAAGCAATCCAAAGTGAGCTCTATAAATTTCCTGACACAGAAAAACGCACTTATTTTGACCTGATTGGTGAAAAAGGACTTTTTCGAGGAAGTTGCTGAAAATATTTTATTGACAGAAGCGACAAACTTTCAAATTCTAATGAAAATCGAGATGAGAGAGGGCTTTCAAAAGGAGGCGAGAAAAGGTTACAAAACTTGTACACCCGTTTAACAGTTTGCAGACTAATAGGACCTTTTTATCGGGTAGCTGATTTTTGCTCGGGAGCCCTATGCATAGTATATGCAGCATGTAGAGTATTATGGGCGCTATTTCATTGTACATTTACGTAAAAGATGTAGGGGTGCTTTAACACCCACTGTTTATTCAAAGGACGCCCTGTAAGCAAAAAACTCTCCCGGAACTTCGTGTTTCTTTCCTCAAATGTCAGAAATCGTTTTCAAAAGCGGCGTTTTATAAAATAGTATTTATCCCGGTGGGAGTTCCGAAACTTCCAAGATTTTTATTAGGGCTTGATAAAAGCTGAGACGATTTGAAATAAGAAATTTCAAAAGTCTAAAATGGGTATCGATGTTTTTGACCCATCTTGTAGAGAATTTTTTTCTGGTCATTTATAGACCTAGGATTTTTTTTGTTTATGAAAATTTTCGAGATTTTACAGGGTCTCATGAAGCCAGTTCTAGCGACTCCGTATGAAGAGCTAAATCGGTAATTTTTTTGGCAGGTGAAAATTAAGCGTTTTTTAGCGAACCCTTTTTTTTGGCTAGGGCTACGTGGTCGACCTCAAATGACCGATCAAAGTTCAAGGTCGATCTCAAGTTCATCGTATAGACTCGCAAGTACCCTCAAAAGAATCGCAAGGGTCGACTTTCTGATGAATATATTAGCAACTATGGGTCAATTATGTACTGAAAGGTCGCTAGAGAGCAAAAACTGGTCAAAATTTTGAGATTTTACAAGGGGTGCTGAAGCCAGTTCTAGCGACTCTGTATGAAAGTCCATGTTCATTAGAAAGTCGACCTCTCCGGTTTTTTTGGGAGTACTTTCAAGTCTCTACGATGAACTTGAGATTGACCTCGAACTTTGACCGGTCATTTGAGGTCGACCACGTGGTCGCTAGCCCTAGCCAAAAAAAANCTATTTTCAATTTAAAAAAAACCACCCTCCCAGCCTTGAATTTCAAAATTTTTGTTTTCAAGTCATAATACTTACTAAAATGAAGAACACCTCGAAAGGAATAAGCGGAAGAACCGTTTATATGGAAACTACCTAGAGCAAATCTAAACAATGAACTTGACGTTGACCTTGGCTGTTGACCAGTTTTTGCTCTATAGCGACCTTTCAGTACATTATTGACCTTTAGTTGCTAATACGTTCATCAGAAAGTCGACTCTTCCGATTCTTTTGGAGGTACTTTCAAGTCTATACGATGAACTTGAGAT
>SCLH01000326.1:120675-167820 GCA_004367855.1 Oikopleura vanhoeffeni | reverse complement strand
TTTTTTTTCAAGTCATAACACTTGCTAAAATGAAGAACACCTCGAAAGGAATAAGCGGAAGCCCGTTTATTTAAAAACTATCCCAAAAAACTGTGTTTTTGGTGTTTTTAACGATTTTCAAAGCCCTAAAAACTGTGTTTCCACTCAAAATTTCGCAATTTCAAATTATAAACCGTTATCGGAAATTTAATAAACTATCCGATTCCATGGTGAAAACGGTAGCATCTGAAGTTTCAATTTCGGCCAATCAGAAATAAGGACTAAAATTTTCAAAAAAAAAATGCAAAATTTTTTGCGTCTGAAAAAAATACTATCCATATCCTCAGTTTTTTTGTCTGATGGCTATAACATGGAAATGCTTCAATCGCGTCCACCCTACTTACATTACCAATTGAACGTACAACTTGTATAACAAAATTGTATTGGGTCTTGAGAAGACAAGTTTTAAAAATTCCATAAAATATTTAATTTTTATCTTGTAAAATTTTACGGGAGATTAAACCTGAGTAATTCATCTACATCTAATTGATGCGTTTCCAGTTTCATCTCCAAATCTCCAATATTATTTCTCGAAATGTATTTTTGACACAGTTTTTGCTCAGCATCTGTAAATTTTTTGGCATCGTTTTTCAGCAATTCAATGGCAGCAATTGGAGTACAACTTATTTCGAAGGCTAAAATTTAATCAATTCTTTGAGTTGAAAAACTAATAAGTTACGGCGACCAATATTTGACCTCTAATGACGCGTCAACAGTTCAAGTTTCAATCCAGATTCATCGTATAGACCTTGTAAGTACCGCGCCAAAGAATTGGAAGGGTCACTTTCTGGATGAACGTCATTAGATAACTATAGGTCAATAATTGACTGAATAGCGTGCGCAAAATAAGGTTCAACACCAAAGGTCTAACCTTCAAGTTCATTGTTTAGACTCTGTAAAGTACCTCAAAAAGAATCGGGGAATCGGATCGACTTTCTGATGAACGTCATTAGCAACTATAGAGTCAATAATGTACCTGAAAAGGTCGCTAGAGAGCAAAAAACGTTTTGCTCTCTAGTTTTATGAGTCTCTAGCGACCTTCAGTAGCATTATTGACCCATAGTGGTAATACGTTCATCAGGAAAGTCGATCCTCCCGATTATTTGAGGGACTTACTAAGTCTAAAACGATGAACTTGGATAGGTTGACCGTGGCGACGGTGTTTGACCAAGTTTTGCTCTCTCTAGGCGACCTTCTCAAGTACATTTATTGACCTATAGTGCTAATACGTTCATCAAAAAAGTTGGACCCTTTCCCGATTGTTTTGGAGGGGTACTTACAAGTCTAGTACGAGAACTTGATATTGACCATTGAACGTTGAACCGGTCAATAGAGGTTCAAATATTGGTCGCCGACCCTCAATCAAAAAAATGGTAACCGAAAAACGCTTCATTTTCCCTAGCCAAAAAACCAGCCTTCTAAGCATTTCACACGGCTCTCGCTAGAACTGGAACACATACATCAACCTGTAAAATCACGAAAAATTGACCTTTAAAATCGTTTTTTTTTTTAAATTTTTTTCACTAAAAAAAAAATCCTAGGTCTTAAAATGACCAGAAAAAGAAAAAAAATTTTTTCTCCCCCCCCCATTCCGTTACAAGATGCTTGAACACATTAAACGCGATTTTTTATTTTTTGAAATATCCTCATTTTCCAAATCGTCTATCCAGGATACCTTTAATCCGAAAACAGTTTCGCTCACTAAGCATACACTTATGTTACATTAAGGTTTTGTTCGAATTTTTTAAATTGTTTTGGGCGAGGAGATCGGTTTTATTGACGAATAATTGAACTGTGTGTCAAGAGTACACTTTGTAAACATGCCCTAAAACTGTAGGCCGCTAGTTTCCCAAATTCCCATGTGACTTCAAAATATAATTTTTCGGAAAAAAAAATTGCTTCGATTGATTTTTGGAAAGTGGGCTCAAAACGACAAACCTAAAAAAACAGTGAGTGTCAAATTTAAATAAACCAATATTGTTTGAACTTATTCTGAGAAAAAAGCCTTGAAAAAAGACAAAAAAACGGAAAATTATTTAGGTCCTACATTTTCTGACAGTGATATATAGTTCATTAAAAATGAAACCAAATCAATTGCTTACTGGTATTGAAAGCATCTAAAAAACCCACAATAAGAATCAGAAAAATAAATTGAAAAGTTTAGTGGTTGATTTTTTTTTCGATTTTTTTCTGAGTATATTTTTTCAAAATTAAGTGATGAAATAACGTTTGCTTTCAATTGTGCCCCTAAAACTTCAAAATTTCGGCTGATCATTATTAAGCCAACTTCTCTCTCGGTGTTTTTCTCAGCTTGTCTTTGAGCCTACTTTCGTTGAAAAATCGCAAGCACTGATTTTTTTTTTTTTCGGTAAAGTTTTTTTTCAACGTGACCTTTGAAAAATTATATTTGAGTTTGGGTCGCTGAATTGAAAAAAACGACCTGTGAGCAAAAGTATGTATTTGTTTCGAGCTACGTTTGCAAAATTTGAGTAATTTTATTGAATAAATTTAACTTCAGGTAGATAGATTTGTCCGATGGACAAAGTCCAAAAAAAACAGTAGTTTAGCCGGCATATTCTTAGGATGAAATGACGCCGTCCGAACCCTTAGCTAGTCCAAGAATTCCAGAAAATGGAAAACTGTAAGCTTCCTCGAGAAATGACCAAAATAGTAACGAACTCTTCATTATTTTCTATCAGTATAAAAATTAACTTTCATATTTCATTCAATCTCCCTGCCTATTTTTAGAAGTTGTGCTCCAGTTAATAACAAAAATTATACTTGAAGCATAGTGTTAAGATAGTCAGGACCTAGGTTCTTGAGCCCGATTGAAAATAAAATATTAATCTGGGTACATTCAAATTAGTAATGATGAGTAGTTTTTGAGCTCGTTTTTTTTCTCCTTATATAATTAAAATCAGTTTTGAAATTAGCCCAAAAGATTAAAAAAAATGAACTGACTGCACTGTTTTTGAGTCCTTCAACAAGCAGGATAGCGGATTTTAAAATAAAGCATTTTCGAAGTTTATAACTAAATTGATATATTTTTTTTAAATTGAAAATAAGCTTGGAGATGTTTTTTATTATAAAGAAGAGAAAGATTTCTTTTGAGGAATTGGGTTGTCGATTATTAAGTCATTTTATTGATGTTTAGCATTTAAGAGAAATATGGCAAAGAAGATTCTTCCGGAATGTTTTGAAAAATAAAAATTATGAAAGGTTTTAATAATTGTTTGGGATGACATACAGTTGGTGACATAGTTAAAGGGTGTGTTATAAGCGCGAATTTTGCTGTGATTTGGGCTCTAGTGCCCTCTAGTGTGATTAAGGAGCCAAATTGGTCTTAAGCGCGAGCAAAACGAGGCTTAGTCGCAGAAAGACAAAAACGGGATTTCGAGCCTCATCGGGAAAACTTCACTCCAAATAGTTTTTCTCAAATGCAAAACTCTTGCATTAAGTTACTTTTCCAGATTAATTAAGATATCGGTGATAAGGAAAATTTTCCGATTTGAAGACCTGCTCGAAATTATATTTGAAAATGTTATTCATAATGTCTTTTGAATAATTCCATATCGCCTGGTTTTCTTCAAAAACTCTGCAAGAAAACTCATAAGCGTGATTATCGGATGACGCTGAAGGGGGTGGAGTCGGTTTTTTGATACTTTTCGAATCACGGCCTTAGCAATAGAATTTCTAGGCAGTTTTTCTAGGCGCTTAATCTCATGCGAAAATTATCACATCCAAGTTCTGAGTCTATTTTCTTGAACACCTCATTAATCAGAACTAATTATTTTTACGTCCCAACAAACAAACGAGGTCTGAAATTCACCAGAATACGGGATGAATGGAGTACGAACTTTTGTTTGGACCACACATTGAATTTCGGCCTTGGTTTTTTATCTGAACATCAACTTGAACGTCAATTCTACGATTTTTTGACTTCAAACTTTTATTTTCTGTTCTGATTGGAGGTTTTCAGAAATAAGACCTATTTAACTAAGTTAATAAAATATGATGTCTTTCTTTTCATACGCCCGTGATTTCATTTTTGTTCCAGCATTCTAGAAATTTGAGACTTTTAAAGTAGGAAAGTGGTTACCAATCTGGAAGTAGAGCGATAAGTGGCTGTTCTACTGGATTTTTTCTATTTTCGGTATTAATATTTAATTCTTGGAATTGAACAAGAAAGAGAAGCGCAGGAGAAGTCGAGATGCCACCACCGGACAGAGCGGAAGTTAAGTATACCAAAACTACAAACAGAAAAGAAAGGAATTTTTTTCAATTGAATATTCTGGGAGTTTACACTTAAAATTATAAAGTCTGAAGGGGTTGTGGTGGTGAAATGTTGAACAATGTGCTTGACAATTTAGGTTGATGGTATTTGTCAAATGACAATTTTCCAAATAATTAATCATATCAATGCATTGTTATCTCTAGGCGTTCTACTTTTTGGCGTTCACGTTGTGACCCGCGGTTAACCAATGAGAGTTGCTCTCGGAGGACAACGGGATATTGGCCCAATAAGAGCTTTGAAATAAGTTCAAACGCAGATAAGTAGAGGCCTAGGGATTCCAATTTGTAAATATGTCTGGTTAGGCTTTATGATATATTCGTGCTCAAAATGATAAGACATATTTAAAAAATTTTTAGAAACAAATTGGTCCGAATGTACCATCTCCCATTTATTTTTGAAAAAACATTTGAATGTACTAGTATAAGTTTTTTGAAAAAAATAGGGAAATGATTAAAATGATGAAGATGAAGATTTGTCATTGTAATAGTAGGTTCTTTTTTGACCGATTAAAGTACTCAATTGATGAGTCGTTTCCAAAGATACGAAATCTGAACGATGTGGACACCTATTAACTACTGCTAAACAATAAATTTACACCCACAACTCTTTTTAAAGGGGCACATGGTCACGCGTGACCATATAGGTACACTGACCAGTTAAGGATTCAATTAGTCGCTAAAAAAATAATTTTTAAGTGAGCTTAGTAAGTAATTTTGGCTAAAAAAACTGGAAAGCTAACTGCAGAATAATTCTTAAAAAACTTAAGACGCAGCGTAATTAATGGAACTTTTAAAATATCGGAAGAATTAAGGACATGAATAAGAGTTTAAAAAGTGATTGGAAACATTCATTTATTCATACTATCGCAGTTAGTAAATGTCCTATTCTACTGTACTGAAATTTTCTGTACTAATAAATAGAAAGCTTATGTTCCACTGAAAATTCTTTTTTTGACTTTCGCTTTTTAATATCCAGACACTTTCACAACAAACTTTTTTGAACTTTAATTGGCTACTGGTTCGCTGGATTGGATTTTCTTAGCATTACAAAATTAGCCTACAGGACTTTTAGGATTCTAGTCTGATTAGCCATTCTTGGTAGAACTATCCTTTAGCTGTAGGATTAAAATTTCAAATATTTTTTGTATGCATACACTCCTTCACACATTAAGCGACACAGAGAACTTAACCTAAATAGATAAAACTTCTGCTCTCATTGTTTCATGTCAAAATTACCCGAAATTTTGATATAACTTGCAAAGTGGTAGGCCAAACTTTTATCCAGGCATTTTTTTAATTTCGCTTTATTATTTTCTAGGAATATCGAAAAAATCACCGGTTTTTAGGCAATTATTTGTCGGAAAAAAAACTATCTCCTCCTAGGAAAAATTATAAAAGTTCGGGTCAATTTTTTAGAGCTAGCTCACACAACACAAAAATTTATTATCAAGCATTTTTTAGATTTTCGACGCCAAAACTTCGAAATATGATTTTTTTGAAGGACCCATTAAGAAAATTCGAAAAAAAAGTGCTTCGATAGTACACACTTGATTAGACATTTGACTACCGTCAATGATATATTTGAAAGAGTTTTCCGTGCGCTTAAACTAAAGAAACGTTATTTTTGAAACTTTATTTTGATTAAAAAATAAAAAGACGCAAAAAATCGAAAAAGTATGACTCAAAAAAAAGTCCTGCGCGCATCTNGCGACCTTTCAGTACATTATTGACCTATAGTTGATAATACGTTCATCAGAAAGTTGACCCTTCCAATTCTTTTGGGGGTACTTACAAGTCTATACGATGAACTTGAGATTGAACTTGAACTTTGACCGGTCATTAGAGGTCAAATATTGGTCGCCGACCCTCAATCAAAAAAACGGGTAACCAAAAAACGCTGTATTTCCACTGGCCAAAAAATCAGCCTTTCAGCACTTCATACGGCTTTGCTAGAACTGAATCACATACTACCTGTAAAATCACGAAAAATTGACCTAAAAATCGATTTTTTGAAATTTAAAAAAAAAAAAAGAATCCTTGGTCTTAAAATGACCAAAAAAAAATTCTTTACAAGATAGCTTGAACACATTAAAACCGATTTTTTATTTTTGAAGTTCCTTATTTCAAATCGTCAAAACAAATGCTAGAAATATAAGAAGAAAAGTCTCGAAAAGAAACGATGGAAGTATAAATGAATTGGAAATTGATCACAATAAGCCGATTCAATTCAATTTCCAGGTACTCAAATTAAAAATTAGATGAAACAGTCAGTGTTTTAAAACGGGATCAGATTCCAATCCCGCCCGGTCCCGAGTTATATATTATTTTTCAATTCCGATCCCGAGTGTTATTTTGATTTTTGATTGCGTCCCGAATAATCGTTTTTGTATAATTTTTTTTTTAACTGCTGCATAAGTGGAAAAGACACAAGTCCATCATTTTATAAAATTGAGCTGTTACCTATCAAACGCTCTCTAAGAAAATTCCTTCGGTCCCGAGTCGGACTCCCGACCTTGAAGGGGGTACCATACGTCCGGCAGATTGGTACAGTTTTCAGAGCAATATATTGATAAAGAACGCTCAGGAGACATCCACGCCACGATAGATTCTCGGAGGGAAACCGTAAATCTTTGAAGAGGCAGGTTTTGGTTTTGGAACGCCCAAGGGACATCTACGCCATTTTCTAATTTTAGGAACGCTCTGGGGACATATACGTCATTTTCGAATTTAAAAAACGCTCTGGGGCCATCTACGCCATTTTCAAATTTTAGGAACGCTCTGGGGACATTTACGCCACAGTGGCAGTTTGATTGAAGTTCAAGAGTAAATTTTGAATTCGATAAGTTCTCGAATTACTTTTTTGTGTTCAGTGTGTTTGTCAAGTGCAAAAACCAATGTAATCAAAAACAATTTCTACTAAATAACAAGTTCAGAGTCAAATTTCACTTTAAAGTCAATAAAAAATTGAAATTTTCCGTGCAATTTCTGACATCATCTGAGCAGTCTACGAGTTAAAGATAAGAAAAATAGTCACAAGTGGTGCTAGAGCGCAAATTTGAGAGAAATTTTGACAAAAAAATTAAAATTAATGTGCATTGATTACCAAAACAACTAAAATTAAGATTTTACTATAAAAAATGCCAACAAATGCCGCTAAAGAGCTTATATCTATAATAGATGTTGTTAAAATAATATGTTATATTCTGAATTTTTGTACCTTCAAATCTTTTACAAATAAAGTTTTATTATTATCGAAAAAAAATTCAACATAAAATTGTAACTAATCTCAAGCTATCGTTTCATGACCAAAAAAATTTCTTGTTTTTTTCAAAATAAATGGATACAAGTGACGCAAGACGGCAAATTTTGCAAATTATACCGACTGAGTTTTCTTGTTAACTGCGTTTTTTTTATTTCGCGAAAATGAACCAATCAGATACAGGTAATTCAGATATTGACCAATCACCATCGAGTATTTTTTCGAAAAAAAAACGCAGTTAACGAGAAAACTCAGGCTGTATAATTTCAAAAATAAGCCCTCTTGCGCCACTTGTATTCTTTTATTTTGAAAAAACAAGAAATTTTTTGGGTCATGAAACCGATAGAATTTTATGTTGAATATAACATATTAATTTAACAATATCAATTATAGATATTTGCTCTTTAGCGGCATTTGTTGGCATTTTTAATAGTAAAATGTTAATTTTAGTTGTTTTGGTAATCAATGCACATTAATTGTAAGTTTTTTTGGTCAAAATTGCTTTCAAATTTGCGCTCTAGCACCACTTGTGACTATTTTTCTTATCTTTAATGACCATTTGCGAGATCTTTGAAGTAAAATTACCCTGTCATAGAATTTTCTTGAAATTGACTATTTTTTGAAATCTGTACTTTATATCCTAGAGCAAATGAGCAAAAAATTAAAATCCTGACTGCTCACATGATGTAAGAAATTGTTCGGAAATTGTAATCTTTTATTGACTTTAAAGTGAAATTTGACACTGAACTTGTTATTTTTTTTGATGATATTGGTTTTTGCACTTGACAAACACACTGAACACAAAAAAGTAATTCGAGAACATCGATTTGAAAAAATCTTATCGTATTCAAAATTTACTCTTGAACTTCAATCAAACTGCAACAGTGGCGTAAATGTCCCCAGAGCGTTCCTTAAATTTGAAAATGGCGTAGATGTCTCCAGAACGTTCCTTGAATTTGAAAATGGCATAGATGTCCCCGGAGCATTCCTAAAATTTGAAAATGGCGTAGATGTCCCCAGGGCGTTCCAAAGCCTGCCTCTTCAAATATTTACGGTTTCCCTCCGAGAATCTATCGTGGCGTTGATGTTCCCTGAGCGTTCGTTATCAATATAAAAGAAGAAAAAAAAGTGGAAATTTAATTTTTATCTTCAATAAAAGTGTTCATTCTTGCAAAATTTTATATTTTTATTTTCTTAACATAACTCACTATCTGTAAAAATATAAAAAACACTTTTCACTGTACATCCATTTCCAACTAAACCCGACTATAGATTTTTTTTAAACAATGTTAAGAAACTTTAGCCAATTTCGGCTGTTATGCGCTATAAAGTTTTGGCTTAAAATTTTGCACATTCGAAAGTTTCTTAAATATCAAACTTTTTTTTTCTTATGAAAAAGTGTCAAAAATGGCAAAAAGTAGAGAAAAACAACGTTTTTGAGATAAAAATTGACCTTTACTTGCGTTTTGATATAAAAAATGTCCTGACTATCAAAAGTAATGGCGCCTATAACACCCGGAATTTTAATGGAAACTTTTTGCAAGCATTAAATTTTTAAAAATTGAGTGCCGAATGGCACTTATCGAGTGTACTGCCAAGTGTTAAAAATTTCATCAATAGTTTAGAAATGATAATCGCGCGACCAACCCATCAGTTGACATACGGAAATTTAATAGATACCAGAAAACTCAATTAGTGATTTTGCCTGATTTTTATGAAGAATTCGAAAAACCTCTAATAAAAATTTTGGTTTTGATTTGGGGAAAATCTTCATAATATTTCTAAAAAACAGCGGTTTTCAAACAGCGGTCAGAAAATAAGTAGGCATCCATGAAAAAATCTCGATCCCGCCCGGTCCTGATACCGTTTTAGAACACTGGAGACAGGAATGGAATTTTTGGGTTAGTTTTATCCTTTTTTCTATTTTCTACTCATTCCCAGTTTATTTAAAAAATTCATAAACATTTCTGAGCTTGAGGATTTGTAAACTCGAATAATCATAAAAGACCAAAAACGTTGATAATTTATTGATCTATTAAATCGTTAAAAAATTTCAAATGTGCTGAAAATAATGGGGTTGATAATAAAATGTATGAAACGTTACTTTGAACTTCTATTCGCAAAAACAAGATTATAAGGATGTCAAAATTATTTTGTTTCTTCGCTCCTACTTTTCATTCTTATTTATATAAGATGAGATAAATTATTAAATATCACAACCGCAACAATCCTGTTCAGAGGAGTGAACACAATCCATGGTGGGACAATATAATGTGGTGTGTAAATATGATTATAATCGGATAAGGGAGTACCCTGTCGGCCAATCAGCGGCGTTAGATTCCCGTTCTAGTACTGACGACGGAATACCGTATCTCGATAGAGACAAATATGGTGTTTTCGCGCTGGCCTAATCCACTTGTCGAGCAACAAATAAATCGGTTTTGTTGTCATTCCTATTTTCTCCCGTTTTAGAGGATCACACAATAAAAATATGAAATAATAACATTTTGTGTTCATTCTCTTGTCAGTCAGAACCGCATTTTGAATCCTGAAAGCTTGCCCAAAGTGGCCAAGTATAACAGTACATTCTCGCGTTTTTGTGTGAATTACAACATTTGCTGAGTTTTTACTAGGTTCTGAAGCATTTTTTTTTTGATAACACAAAAGACTAAGTGAGGGGGTTGGTTGTCCGCAAAATAAACGAGTAGCTAATAAATAAGAAAAATCAATTTTATGAAATTATAGTTATACTGAGCATAATGAATGAAAAATTGTCAATTTCAAAAATATCAATAGTTAAAAATTTAGGATACCGAAATATAACCTGCAGATTTGCGCCTGGAAACGGTTATGAACACAAAATATCATGCGCGCGTTGGACGTACTAAGTATCAGAATCGATGAAGAATGGATTTTTTATCGCTGATCTTATTTCTTTCTAATTTTCGGAAGTTGTTGCTCCAAAAGTTCAGGCCATTCAGGACGAAATGTTTGACTCCAATTTTATGAATGAATTTACATGAAATCGTGGAAATAAATTAACTGCTAATATTCAAATCCAGCAACAGTTGATTTCAATAATTATAAAGGTTCTTAACAAATAAAGATCATTTTGATTTCAGAGTTTAAATTATTATCTGAATATTGTTATAAAAAAAACGAGGATAGCGTTCAAAATCTTTCTGAGTGAGGTGAATTACAAATAAAATAATCAATGAACTTAGTTTGATGTCAGAAAATCGGGTATGCCCCAGACCGTTCGGCGATAATAGTTTTAGTTACAGTTGCACATATTCTAGAGAATTTCAGTTAACCGGCCAAGAAAATTAGCTTTTTAAATGCTGGCCTTAAAAAATATTGCAACACGGTTAACCAAATTTAAGCCAGAGCAATTGACCACAGATTAAATTTCAGTGATCTGATGATATAGAAATTGACCTGAACTCCACACTTAATTGATGAAAATGTTTTTTTGTCTGACAGTCCATGTAAATCTTGCTCCTAATAGTGCTGCTGGCTTAAAACTTGGTCTTTTTTCAAGACCCAATCCGATTGAGCTTGGAGAAAAAAATGGCGCTTGTATTAATGTGGTGGAATTGTGGCTGTTGGCCACAGAATTACCTCTAATATATTTGGAAGAAGATGTTTTAAGAAGAAATGGTTTGCCCTTTGTGAATTTTGGTTGGACTCATAGGACGAAAAACTTAACAGTTGACAACACGTGTTGCACATTAACTTACACACTGACAACTTTTTCTTAGAATTATTGCAAAAACGATGGTTTGTGGAGGCTATCGGAGAAGCAGAGTTCGTTCTTATTAATTGCTATTGGCAGCGAGACGGTTAATTTCATTTATTATAATTCAATTTTTTGCTCTTTATCAGAGAATACGGAAATCGACAGGTGAAAATTAAGAATGAGGATGTCGAGAACGCTACTAGCTAAATTCACTATTTCGACATCTAGTACAACTAATGAAATATATTTGTAGTTGTTATATGATCCAACGGACCTCAGAGTATAATCCTTAACTATTTTGAAAAATGACAAAATTGAGCATCATTGATTGGTGATCCTTTCCGTAATTAGACAATGAAATCGGCCTATTCCGCAATCAAACCTGTTTTGATTGAGTAGCTAAGTCTTGGCGTGTTAGTATGCATTCAAATAGTTAAATTTTTACTCTGAGTTTGTTGATCCATATGAGTCATTATACATAGACGTCATATGATATGACCTTCTAAGGGAGTCAAATGAACGATTTGAATAGAATTTCAAAAGTTAAAAAATGGGTTATCAATGTTTTAACTATTCTTGTCGCAGAATTTTTCTTCTGTCATTTTAATGATCTCATAGGTATTTTTTTGTTTTTGTATTTTGTTTGAAAAAAGTGATCTTTAAGGGGTGTACCCCTCCTGGAATGCCGTTCCGTGGTTTTTGGAGGGCAAATTTCTGGGAACACCGTATTACATTGTGAAGTCCATAATTGTTTAACCGGTGGGGTAGTTTAATTGAACTCTCTAAATATCACATACTCAAAACCAAAATGATGGATCACTGATTGCTCAACCAATCAGGAACGAGCTTCAAAGTAGAGTCATATTTTGAAGCAAATAAGCCTATTTTTCGTGAGTTTTGAGAGTTTTTCTGGATGTACGATTAGTGAGGTGTCGCACATGTGAGCCTGTTCCAAGTTCATTTCTCGCCAAACTAGCAAGGTGATATTCAAAAACATTTAACTTAACAGAACCAAACCTTCACGGTCATTTCACAACATACAAAATCTGCACAAGACACAACATTAATAAAGCGTCGCGATTTGAGGCTCATTTTCAACAAAAATTTAATTAATAAATATAATATTTTCCTTCTCTCGGCTTTCGACGACTTTTGAGCTTATTATTTAAACAACACTTCAAATTTAAAACATTGATTTAATAACACGGAAAACTCTTTTAAATGTGTGGCAGTAAGTCTGGCATATTGGTAGAATTTTCAAAGCTATGTCTTAATTCCGAACAATTTTGCAATCAGTATTGGGTTCGATAAAAAATAATACTACTCGATAAATTTTATCGTAAGTTTTGTGAGACAAAGAATGCTCAAAAAAAACCTTTTCTCATTTTTCAACGCTTGTGACTTCATAAAATTATTCACGGAATTTTAATCCGGAAAATTATAGAATTCTGGTATAATTTTGAGTTTTCCATTGATGCTAACGATACAAAATATTGATCACACGAAAAATAAGCCATTTTTTTATAATAGTTCGAACTTTTTTCAAAAAATATTCATAATTCTGTCAAATTCGAAAGATTAATATTGAACTTCAAAATTTTCTTAAAAAAGCGAATAATTCGAAAACTCTGTAGTTTACAGAAAGTTGCCTGGATTATGAATTCTTGGCTCGGTTTGTTTTTTTTTCACCACACAACCCCCCACCACCCCCCCTATTTCTTCACAATCCAATTAAAATTTCTGAATCGGATGAAGCGCATCTTCGAAAACATTCGCTGCCACTGATAGGTACTTTTACCTCCCCTTTAAAAAAAAGACAGCACATTACTTTAATGGATATATCGAGAAGAAATATAAACACCAGTAAAAAAGTTTTATTATCAGTACATGATCCGTATCTGTACAAAAATGCACCAGATGCATTTAAGATTTAATTCTAGTTATAATCTTGAAAGTGATAATAAATGAAACTAGTAGAAAAGAAGTTTACAATTAAACAGTTATCATAATAAACTTTCATAAAACACCTGATAAAAAGTGTTTCAAATAGCACACAGCAAAAATACTACAGCATATTTTGTTATTTGTAAAGTTTACAAATAAGATGATCATCAATACTATAGAAAAATAGAAGGAATTGAATATTAAGAGCTATTTGATTGACCATCGCTGTACCTAGTGCCTAAAATTTTGATTGAGCTAAATTTTTTATATTGAAGCATTGATCGATTTTATTTTCTATAAACTGCAAAATCTGGAATACACGCTTGATTTCCGTTGAATCAACAAATTGCAAACCTTAAAATATATTCTAATTTGCTATTATGTCATGAAATATTTATTATTTAATTATTAAATATCCAAAATCAAACGAGAGTAAATTGTTAAAAGTGTCGATTAGATCTGCGACATCGACTAATGCGGCATAGACGAAATTGCAGTCCTAATCAGACAATATTGAGGGACCTTCGTTTCATCCAGCATAATGACCCTAAAAATATAAACGTTACTAACCAACAAATGAAAGTAATAGTTTTGACGACGATATTCTCAATTCCAAGTAATGATTATTTAAAACATAACTTAGCATTGTGGCCCTCCAATTTTGGTTAAATATTTCAAAGTAATTTAAAAATATTATTATCTTCGATTATAATCGCCACAAAATTCATCGAAATAATTTGTATTTCAAAACTCATGTCGAGAGGTTACTTGTTGGAGATGGCCCGCATTTTTCAAGACATAATATTAAAAGCAAGTGTCCAAGAATCATTTGGAAAATTCCAAGATAAATTATCATCTAGGAACTTTTTGATAGGATTAACAATATTTCAACAAAAATATTTTCAAAACGAGATGAAAAAATTTCTTATGTTTTAAAACTTAATGTTTTAGACTCAAAGTGGTAATGGTTTTTGCTCGTCCCCGGAGAAAATAAATCCAAGAGTTCAACAAATGAATATATTTTTTATTATTTTCTGAGTTGAATCAGCCTGTTTCTAATAATAGCTTTCTCCGAGAAAATGCCCGTATTTATTCAAAATAGCCAATTTTTCGAAATACCATTTTCGGAAACGCATTTTTAAAAACAATAGCACAGCTTTCGATAATGCCCGTTTTTATAGATAGCTGTTACAAAATAGCGGCTTTAAAAATACAGATTTTTATGCCCCTTGGGCCGCCTCTTAAAAAGTGTTTTTCGTAACATAAATGAGCCGCCTTTTATGAAATACCTTTTCTCAAAAAAACTCATTTGTTTTGAGTGTTTTAACGCGAGAACTCCATTTGTCTGAAGGTAAGACTCTATTCGGCATACTCATTTTGGTAATATTACCAGCTCCACTTTCGAAAAATCGTTTTATATATCTGTATATTTAGCCTGTATTATCCAATTACGGCGATAATTTGCAACGGGTACTTTGCGTTTCCTAATGCTCTATTTTTCTATTTGGTTTTAAATCTTCTTTTTTGCCTTTCTATTTTTTTAAATAAACCAACTTTAGTCGAGGCACCTTTTCAATCTCAAACATTGACATGAAAGTTATGATTGAAAAATTGTTCTAAATTGCGTTTTTAAAGATATTACCGAATTATTTTTCAATTTAATTTTATGAGTAAAACAAATAAAAAAATTTTATCTACCAAATCGAAAAATTCACACGACGCTATTTGTTGCGACTCATGCGCGTTCACTTAGCTTCCCGTCGGGTGAATAAATCGTCGCAGATTGTTGACTCCTTGGAGGACAGCCCTATTGTGGCAATGTGTGAGGGCGGTATATTTATTTTGATATGAGAAGTAATATCATCCCATTTTTTTTAAAATTACAGTTTCACACGCCAAAAAAATAATTTTTTCGATGCTCTCTGATTAATAATGACCTTGAAAGTAAAAAATTAATTTTTTCAAATACTGGTCTGACTCACAATTGTCAGAGCTTCAAAAATGAATTTATATACATTTGCTCGTTAAACAGAATGTCTAGAGAGATAAAACATGTTATTTTGAAATTTTAATTTGTCACTTTTTAGGAGATCTGAGATCTACATAGTTATAACATAAATATTTTACCGCTATAGTTTCAAGCCATAGGGTTCAAAATATCCCTGGAAAAGTGATTTTTGAATAATACCAGCCGTCAGTTGATTTTCCTGTTTTGATGCAAGACGAATACACAACGTCATTGTACATTGATCCCGGTGTTCAGAGTTAATATCCACTTTCCAATTTTATAGAACAACTAAAATGTATCAAGGTTCGCTGCCCGGGTTATAATAACTATTTGAACCATAGTTCTTAGTTTTCTGAAATTAAATTAATATATTAAAGACGAAACGGCAACTTGATTGTTGATAAGACAAACCTAAAGTAATTCCATATACGGGTTTATTCAACAATTTCAGACAATTTCAACAATTTTACTGTTATCACTAAATTGTGATTCACAAATTGCGATTTTTGTTATAGTAGGTCGTTGGACAGCATTTTTGGATTTTTTAGCACTTCACATCTTTCTAATAAAGTTTTGCCAATTATCGAAAAAAAAAGTACTCAAACTAAAATTCTTGGCTTGNATAGCTAACTTAGCTTAGTATACTTAGTATAATACTATTAGTATTATCAACAATTTTTAGGAAAATGCGTTGATTACAATTATCAGATTATTAATAATTCCCTAGAGATATTAAAAAGTCACATGGCAAATAGTACAAGTACTTAGTGAGATTTATCAAGCTTTAAAACTCAAAATATAAAATGGGGTCAAATTACAAAAATCTCACTCTGGAAAATTTAGTCTTATCAAATAAATAAGAAAATTGTAAAAAACTTTCCAAAAATTCAAATTGTAACTAATTTTATAAAGCCCTTTAAACCACTGGAGTTTCGAGTGATGTCCAGACTTGAGGAGATTTGAAAGCATGGCTTTATACAGAAGGCGATGGATTTGGGATCAAATTAACACAAGTCTCGACAAATCATTTTTGTGTCCACGCGACTTGAAACAACCTGAATAGAATGTACAGTCAGTCAATCTGATCAAGTGCTGGTCTTATTTGTCATGTGAATTGTTCATATTTCAGAAAATATAATATACAGGTTGAATTTTATTTTTTGTCGGTGTTACACGCATCACTTGTTATTATACTACAAATTACACTATAAATTACACTATAAATTGAGTGATGCGTGAAACACAGACAAAAAATAAAATTCACCCTGTATAACCTACAAATATGCTGAAATTGATCAAAAAGTAATACCGGATCTAAGGAATTTAATTAGTAGTAAATTTGATTACCAATTGTCAGGAGAATCTGTTTATTAGTATTTATTTTTTATAGATATAACAAAAGTCACATGACAAATAATACAAGCACTCAATAAGTTCATAGACGATTTGAAATAAGGAATTTCAAAAATAAAAAATCGGTTTTAATGTGTTAAACCCTCCAAAGCATATAAAAAAAAGTTCCGCCGAGGCATAATAGCCTTTCAGGAGGCCATACTTTGAGGGTTTTTTACAGAAAACTTTTATGAGATAAACCTTTAATTTTTCCTCTTTGATCAAGTTGAAGAGTTAAATTTTCAAAGAAAAAATTTCATATTCTTGAAATTTTATGTTCAATTCTAGAAAAAAACTAAGGTCTAAGAGAGCTTTGAGCCTCAAATTTGAAACATTAAAAAATGAAGAAACGTTAAAAATTGGAAAAACGTAAAGTTACGAATTTTTAAAATTTATCACGTTCAAAAAATAAAACTGAAAATAATTAAATATGAATATAATGAGGTCAAAATAACTATTTTTTTAGGTCGAAAATTCGAAATAAATAAAAAATGTTATCTTTGCAAATCAAAAGATGAAAATGGAAAATGAAATAAATAGGCGAAACATGATCAACATAAAAAATGGAGGTACAGTGGCTGCGACTTCAGAATGACCCCCACAAAAATCTCTGACAAAAATCTCTGCGAAAAATTTTTGACAGAAAAGCAAGGTATACCATATCACGTGATACACGGTCACAGTTGTCTTCAAAAGTTACATTTCTGTCGAAAACGATGCAGAAGTATCTGGCCTACGTTATCTTTATGTATGCTTTGATTTATATCTCATAAATTAAAATTAATTTATAAATAAGTCAAAAATTTTGATGAAAAAATCATGATTTTTGATAAAAAAATGTTTTTTTTTCCCTATGAAAGCAGATTTTTACACTTTTTTCTATAACTTTCAAGTGAATATGGTAATGAAGTACAACTGTAGACAATTTATGATTGATTATATTCTTATATTTTATGATAATTGAATTTTTTCACTTGAAGTTGAAAATTTAGAAATTTTATTTACGAAAAAAAATATCTGTCACTAAATAGCAATAAATTTGTATTTTAACTGTCATGCAAGCACAAAACACTTTCCTAAAAACTGGCTAATCTCACATTTGTATTTTATGTCTAGTTTCGTATTATTTTCTCCAGAAGTAAAACATTGGTGAAAAATCCTAATAAATCAACTCCTCGTAATACTGAAACCAAACATTCGAAAAAAAAACGAATAATGTGTTTGAAAGAAACGATTCTACGATCCCGTTTTTTGCCTTTTTTGAATGATTTTAGGTATGTTTGAGACACAATTGTGGCTCTGTGCTCATACGGGTTGAGAGAATCTGTTTTTGAACAATAATTTGCATGCTGAAAAGGTCACATGACTAATAATACCATCGGTCAATAGTAATACTATTAATGATCAAGTCTAGTGCTTTGAATTGAATCTTAGGGAATTAATAATAAGCAGATTCTTCGAAAATGATTTATATTGATACACTGACTAACCGTTTATGGAAACCCCTGATAATGGAAACCAATTACCATTTAATGAAAATTCATTACGATTTATGGAAACCATTTTTGAAAAACAAAGTATTTTTGAGTAAAATAAACTCTGTTTTTGGTGTTTAAATTGCTCTAAACTCTTTTTAAAAGTTTGTTGATTTCGGCCGCCCTATAATTGATCCCTGAACATGTAATTTAAAGAAAAAAATAGAAAATAAATTTTCAATTTTTCGGCTGAAAACAACTTTTCAAATTTTGCCCAAAATTACCATGTAATGAAAACCCATTACCATTTAATGGAAACCCATACCCATTAAATGGAAACCCATTACTATTTATGGAAACTATTTTTTTGCGAAAGTGGGTTTTCAAAAATGGTTAGTCAGTGTACGAGTTTTGGAGAGTGAATAATTCAGACTCATAATTGACTTATTTGATATCATTATATTTGTCATGTCCATAAGGGAGGCAGCACTTAACTCCCAGAGTTACTTTTTGGTCATGCTTGACCAGACGCCCTTAAATCGCAATTGAGGGCCCTTAATCATTTATGAATGAACATTTACAAAATGATCGATCGACTATTTGGATAATTTATTTTTTTCAATTTGTACTGTATCACAGTACTTATTTTTTGCAAATCTTTTTGGAATCACCAAAAAAACCTTTCAGCGTTATCAAAAAAAAATCAGAGATTTTTTTTTCCATTACATTCTAACCCAAAAATGATCACGTGACCGTATATTCAAGAAATAAGGTTGGCCAAAATATTACTTTTTTTTCAAAAATTGATTTAAATCCTTTTTTTTAGAACAGTGAGGAGCATCATCAGACGTTTTTAAGTCTTTTTTCATTACGGCAAAGTTCAAAAACAATCACGTGACCATCAAATTAAGAAATACGGTTTCAGTTCAAGTACACAAATAGTAGTCAAATTACGCCGAAAAATTTTGAGGGCTCATAAACACATAATATAAGAATTGTGAAAATAACGGCATTCTCCAAAAACGGCACGTGATCTTATTTTTGAAGAAATAAGGATTAATAAATGTCATATTACTGACCTTATTTCATAGTTATCTCGTAACGTGATTCTATTTGGATGCTGTTATAACAAAAAAGTCTTAAAAAGGTTTGAAGTTTATTCTTTTATTTTTTTGACGTAATTTGAGTACTTTTTCATATTACCGTATATCGATACTATGTTTTAACAAAAAGTACTCAAAATATTTGAAATCGGATAATGGATTCACATTCTACGCCCACGATTATACTAGAATACATATCTTTATACTTCTGGCAAGTTTCAGAGATTCAGAACCATAACTGATGTAAACAATTAATTCGATTTGTCATCTCAAATTCTTTATCGATGAAACAATCAACTCAGGGCGCTTTTCGTGATTAAGAAGCAGATTTCGATTAAATTTTGATGAAACCATTAGATTGTTTTAAAACGAAGCGTTTTTGATTTTTTTATTCACATTGGATGTCTTTTTATTAATTTTTTTCAAAAATTGTTTTTATCTGACTGTAGCAAATTATTTGAATTATATTATCAACAAAGAAAACATATATGTTAATTATGAATTTTCGGTTATACGCTTGATTAAAAACGTCTTGTCACGCATAACCAAAAGTCACTACGGGTCCAGAAATAGTCAGCCACTACGGGAGTTAATTTTCGAAAAAAATCTTTTTTTTTGTATTCTTTGTTCTGCCGACAACTTTTTGTCAATAAAATCCTGTGTCCATATTTCTTGTTTCAGATTTAAAACCGTGATATTTCTTGGCAACTAGTTCGCATATTTTTTTTGAACATGAACTAAGACATCAATCAGAACATTCACATTTTTTTGGTCATAAAAAACGGTTTCATTGATCCTAAAATATTTTGTCAAACTTTGATTTATATTCGTAATTCTGCGGATTGCGACAGTCAATCCAATTTTGGTGTTTCGTGTTGGAATTTTATGACATGAATTTCGTCATCCCCGCTAGAATTTTGGCACCAAACTATGAAAAGTCGTAGGTGTTCCGGCGAAAATAGCTTGGAGGTCAAATCTAGTATATTCGCTGCAAATCTTTTATAAACTTTACATATAGGAGTAAATCCCGTTCAACTTTACGTTTGATAAATGAAAATATCAATTTTGAAAAAAAAATTTAAGAAAAACGGTGTAAGGGGGATGCAGCCGAATTTTGAAATATTTTGTGGAATTCTAGAAAATCGCATTTTAGTAAACCGGAAGTGAAATCTTGAAAAATGAAGTCGTCGGATTTAGTCGAAAGTACTACAAATTTAAACTTGAGTTTCACTGATCAAAAAATCTGCTACAGTTTTTTTGATATTTTTGAGTTTTTCTGGTCGAAAAGTGAGTTTCAATGTTTTTCCAAAAAAAATACTCAGAAAAATTCAGATAAAAATGAAAATTTTCGGATTTTTTTTGGATTTTTTTATTTTTTTTTATAAGTTTATGCTTCTGAGTGTTCCCAAGCAATTTTGTGCTTTTTTAACACCCCAAAGTACGCTAAAAAGAGTGCGACCGCTACCCCATTAAGTTGAAAAAATACAAAGAATTGATAATTTTATATTTAAAGTTAAAATAAAAATTCAAATTCAGATCGTAAAAAATTTAAATTACAGTAAAATGCCAAAAATTTTGGAGTATAATTTTGCTGCAATCACTAGGCCATATAAAGCTTAATAAATATTCTGCCAACGTTATCCCAATTCTCTTTAGTTTGAGTTTTGTTTAATATAAAATCCCCTCAAATTCGTCGGGTTTTTATCCAAGAATACTCAGTATAACAAGTGACAAATTAACATGAGTGTAAACCAAATCTGGCAAAATTGACCGTTATTGTAACAAGTAAAAATAAGGTTCATCTCAGTTTGTCGAATTATTTCTTCTGTGCAGACTTATCGCGAAATTAGTTTTCAGAAGTCTCAAAATATTTAACCACGTGCGAATTTCAGCTTAATTAAAAACATTTCTGAAAACCTTTTTAAATATAATCTGCGAAAATATTCTATTGATGTTTTTTGAGACAATAAATTTATTTCTCATACATTTAGTTCCTCCAGAAGAATCTATGACGTCATTCAGGTCATTTTTGATGATATCAAACGAAAGCCAGAGGATTTTGTGAATAGACTTTTACTTACTCAAATACCACCAGACACGGGGCTTTATTCGAATGAGCAGGGAACTGGGTAATAAGCTTTCGAGATTTTTTTTTTTGTCTGCACCGATTTTTCAAATTCCCTGATCGCTTATTACAGCAGGGTCCGGCGGATAGGTGAAGACGGACAGGTGAAATCCGGCTAATAGGTGAAGGTTTTGAGCGAAAAAACTTTCACCTATCCGCCGGACCCTGCTGACGCAGGCTGCTGTTAGTATGATCTTTTTGATGCATATCTTTTTACCAACCAAACTTTATCTCAAAAACGTTAACTATCTTTATAGGGCGTGTTCGAGTGATTGTCTTTAGTATGATTATAGACAAGAATGCTTGATATTGGGACCGCTAAATCTAATCGGTGTGTAATCACTCAAGCAATCATGAAGACAATCACTTAGACAACATTAGTGGGATTCGAACACGCGCTTTAGAGATAATAAACGTTATTGAGATTGAGTTTCGTTGATTAAAGGATATTAACGCTAAACCATTGCCAGAAACTTTTTCCTGGCAAGTTTATAAGTATTTTGTTACACAAAATAATTTATTATAATTATTACCTTTAAAATTTCCAAATGCGTAGGTTGGAATGAATCATTTTGGTGATATTTTTGATGAGTCGCCACTTCCGATTTGAGCGGAAGTAACATTAAATAAAAGCATCGTTCTAGAAGATTTCAAATAAGGAATTTCAAAAGTAACAATCGTCTTATCTAACGAAAGCTCTGTGACATCTAAGGCTGATGCAACTTATATCTGAGAAGTATTGAAGGTACAATAAAAAGTTTTTATAATGGTCCTGAGGTTATTTTTTCAACAGTTAACCCTCTCAGGCATGAAGCCACTTTTAAGGCTTAACTTTGAGCGCTTATCACGGGAAAAGTAAAAGTGTTTGCAATTTTATTGTTTTTTGGTCCCCAAGATTAAGGATAAACTTAAAATTTTCTATTATTTAATTTAAATTTTGACTTTATTGACTCTATAGAAAAGTGACATTTACAAATTGACCTTCAACCTACGCAATTCATTTGTGAGAAAATTAGAGATGCCAGAACAAAAATTAATAATGGAAAAATTAAGAATTAAATTTTCTAAAATTTGACTTCCTTAGAAATAACCTGTAATTTTCGGTTTTTAATCTACAGGTGTTTTCCGAAAAAAAAATCTAACCTACGCAACTTATTGAATTCACTTTCAAAGAAATAAAAATTTACCCAGGGACGTCAGGGCAAAAATTGAAAATGCAGCAGATCTAGAAATTTTTTCCTAAAAAGTGATCCACTTAAAAGCAACCTGCAATATCTGGTCTTTTATCTACAGGTGTTTTTTTAAATGGCGCCATGCCTGAGAGGGTTAAACGTTTCAGATGAAAGAACAACAAAATATGAATTTTTTGGCAATACCAGCAAAACTTCTGAAAAACCATTTACATAGTAAAAATCAATGATTTTGTTCAAAATCTTTTCAATAAAGTTCTAAAAATATCGAAAAAAAAACAAATTATTATGGTGCCCTCAATGCTTTCCAGACATACTTTCATCATCTTTCGATCTCAGAGAGCTTTTGTTAGATTATGACAATTTTTGACGTTTGAAATTCCGTCTTGTGGTATTTCAGTAAGTAAAAGTGTAATCACCAAATCTTCTGGCTTCCGTCTGGTATCACTGACCCTAATCACCTCATAAATTCTTTTGGAGAGACTAAATTTCAGACTGAATGTATGAGCAACAATTTTTTTGTGTCACACTCTCGGAAAGTGAGTCACTATAAGTGACCTTTTTTGGAAAGGAGTTCCTCTTTTTTTTAAGGTTAGTTTTGTAGGACACCTCATTTAGTTTTGTCGCTGCAATAGAGGCCGGAAAAAGATATTCACAAACGGATTATTGACCAATTTTTTTGACCATTCACCAGATTACCGGTGATACCGAAAATTAACCGGTAAAATTTCAAAAGTCGATTTTTTATCGATATTTTTAAAACTTTAGTGAAGATTTGTAGTACAGTTCAAAATTGATTCCTAGAAGGCCGAACATCTTTTTATTCCTATTTGTGTTTAAATTAGTTTAAATTCTGGTTTAATTTTTTTTGTAATTTGACACCCCTTACAATTTATTGAAAAAATAAAAACTGATATTTGACTCTTGAAAGGTATCCTGGTATGTATATTTTCAAGTTCAAAGTCTATCAACTTAAAAAATGAAAAAAATATTTGCATCAAAAAATCCGAAGAATAAACACAAATAAAAACACTTTTTTTCTAAATGGATATCTGATTTACTGGTTTCTGACCTTTCGCTTCTATATAACGGCCAGTGATTTGTGGTCAATGTTTTTATATGTAGTTCAATTTTCGGTTGCAATTCTATGTAATATGACACCCCAACAGAGTCGAATTTTAATTTACCAATCTTTGAACTTATAAACTCTTCGTTCTAGAAGCCATGTAAAAACACAAATTTTAGTAGTATATCGATTACGCAACTTCCTGGTCGTTATTTGCTAGATTTTCGGCCAAAATTTTCAGCAAAAAATAATTCGGCTTTTGAAAACAACTTATCTGATTACATTCTTAGATAGCTCAAACTGAGCTCATATATCTTGTGAATAATGAAATAAAAAAATTGGTCCAAATCCGACTATTGCTTCTAATTTTTTTAAGAAAAACAAATAAATAAACTATTTTCGAAAGCTCAGAAAAAAAATGAAATAAATTAGTCCGATAAATCAATTTTTATGTTATTATTAACAAAATATTTTTGCTCAGTTTGAGCTATCCAAGAATGTAATCGGATAAGTTGTTTTCAAAACCCGAATTATTTTAAAATTTTGGCCAAAAATCTAGCAAATAACGACCAGGAAGTCGCGTAATCGATATGGCCAAAATTTCTTGCCTATTTAAATTTTGTGTAATTTAGAACTAAGGTTGGCCGAGTGATAAGAAAAGTCAAAACCCAACGAAAAATTTTAAACGATTTTGCCAAAATCATTATTTTTTAATTCAAAAGCTTTCTCAATTATGATTGATTCTGAGAGGGACAAAAAGTGCCCTTTTGTTACCTGTTATTATTGGGTTAAAATAGTTCTTTGTCAAGTCAGTGTTTTATCAAACAATATATCAGTCAAATAAATTCAATTTTTGTGGGAAATAAATTGCTGTCAAAAACAGTAAAAGTTCAAATGACTAAACTCTCAGGCACACACATACGTATTCTCGAATTAAATTAATTCTCAATATAAATAATCCAAATTTATATAAGCTGTAAAAATTATAGCTATATGGATTACCGACCCTCAGAGTACATTTGATTCTGAGCATTTGATTGGTTAAATCTGACCAATGAAATCAGCGTATTCCGCAATCCAGAGTTTTGATTGGGTGCTAAAATCTTGCGTTGTTTGTATCATTCAAATATTCAGGCTCTGTTCTCTGAGGGTCGGTAATCCATAAGTCCATATAGCCTATATGATACGGGCTAAAGGTATTAGCTTGAGGGATTATATAAAAAATCCAAATTTATATACAGGGATAAAGCTTTGGGAATTATATCGATAATTATGTCTGGGCAATTTTAAAAACTTATTTGCCTGTTAAAAGAATAGGGAATAAGTTTTTAAAGTTACCCAGGCATAATGATCGATATAGTCGATCAAACTTTCAAAAAAAAACTTAATTTTTGATAATATATCAAAAGAATCTGAATTCTTATTGGTCGACATTTAAACAGATCAGAATGATCTTTGAAAAATTTTCAATTTCTGAAAAATGCCGAATTTAAATCTAAAATAATCTCTAGCGCCTCGAATATATCCTGCGCCGTAAAGTATTTTTTCGTTAGCAATGAAAATATTAAGGGCCAGCATTGAGATTCTTGTTGGCCGAAATTTAAACCAATCAGAATCGAGCATTCTCCCAAATTTTCAAGTTCAATTTTCAATATTGATTCCGAATAAATATTTTTAATTATATGGTTTTCGTCAAGTAATGCCCTTTTGGCGTTCGAAACTGTCATACTCCAAAATTAATCAGCTGTTGATTCTAGGATATTATCATTGATTTGTCAGATTAGGGTGTTACAGCAAATGAGCCATTTGAGTCATGTGATAGTTATGAATAAACGGAAAACTACATTTTGTGTGGAACAATTTGGAGACCAAATGATTGTTTTCGAATTTCGAAAATTTTCGAAAAAAGCAAGGGTTCTCATTGGCCCAAAAATCGACCTCACCCAAAAATAGAATCATTGCTATAGTCTTGTTTGTTTAAATCTTGCGATTCCAACGCTGATAAATTTATTTTTTTAAAACCATTATTTTAGAAGATATTGGCGTTACATCTGAATTGACTGGATATTCTTTGATTTTGAAATTAAAGAATAAAAATTCCGAAAAAATCACATTTTAAATCATGAGATTTTTTCTTATTTAAAAAAATTAATATAAAAATTTCACACAAAAAGTTATGAATTATTGAAGCTTTTAATTTTAATTTTCAATCTATTATTATTATGGATATATTAACGAGCAGGTTCTCAACCGAAAAAAAAAGCGAGTTGCCGGAATGATCAGAAGTAAGAATTCTGGTTAAACTTGACCAAGCACTCTTGTCAGTCACGTCATGACGCGTCACCCTAAACTTGCTCCGATTTTCCTCAAAATTAAAAAAGCCCGAAGGCCTGACTTATCCAGGAAGTTCTGGCATATTTGAAAATACAATTTCTACGGCGGAGTAATACATTTAAAAACTTTAATCTAAAAAGACTGTCAACAAATTTGTTCATGTAGGATTTGCATGCAACAAAATATATCTTTAAACTTTATCGTATCTAGATTTCCGAGAATATATAATGACTCATCGTCAAAAATTGAAATTTTGATATTATGAAAAATCGGAAAAATCCTTTATTTTTGAAATTTTGTTTTCTATCCAGAAGTCTTAGATTTTTTTTAACCTTTCGTTTGATACCCATATGCAGTCGTTTCCGGTTATTTGAAAATTCCGGATTTTGAAAAAAATTGAAAAATTCGAAAAAATTTCAAAAAATATTTATTAATTTTTTTGGTAAAAAATGATCCAAAATGACTTCCTCGGATTTTTGATACCTCTCTTAGCCTCTATTTTGGTCTCAACGAATGACAGCCTAATCGTATCATACGATTTGAATGAACCTATTTTCGGTTCATAGTATTCTCTCGAATTTTATACAAAATAATTGTTTTGGGCAAGCGCCGTGTGTTACAGCCGCAGTCTCCTCAAGACTTTTATTCATCTCTCATTCAAGCTCTGCTCGAACTCACCAACTTCCAGAAATTTTCCATTATTTATAAAAAATGAAAAAAGACGCTTATATTTGATCAAAAGGCCACAAACATTCTATTTTATACATAATTATTGATTTTTGGGACCGAAACTCCACAAAATTAAAAAAAATCGGGATAAATTAATATTTTTGTGACCGACTTAGTAATCAGGTTTTGTGTCTTGAGAGTTTACAAATTTTTGGGAGGAAAGTTGAGTATAATTACTCGCAGAATGATTCATCGCCAGAAACCCCATCCTCTCAAACCTTAATTTTTCATAAATGAAAAACACGTAAATAAGACAAAAAAAGGTTACAAATTATCAATTAAAAACATTTTCTGAGTCATAAAATGCGGAGGTTGAGAAATTGGGATTCAAATTTATTTTAACAAAACGCTTGAAAGAGTAAATATTTCAATCCAGTTTGTCTGTATCCGAATTGATTTTTTGCTCTTACAATACACATCAAAATTTCTGAAATTAGGCTTTAAAGAGTTGCTCACCCCCTCAGGAGTCGGCACGTGAGTCCGATCCGATCCCGATTCAAAAAGTTTCTCAAATGTGCCGAGTCGGTACCAGATTTTCTGATTCTTAGAACCAATTTATATAACGTAAAAGACGAAAAACATCTTTTTTGTACTTCAAAATGTACGTAAAACAACTTTTTACAAAAAACCAATCCGATCTAGATTCGATCTTATTTTTAAGAGTTTACCTATCCGATCCAGATCCGATCCAAATTTTTTCCGAGCCTATCAATCCGATCCAAAAATTATTTCAAATGTGCCGACCCCTGTACCTTCTTTAGAGTGGCCGCGGTCTGAAGCATTTCTGGGAAGGGCTAAAAATCAGAAAAAATCAAGATAACCATTTTGCAGGAAATTTAACGTAGATTATTTATTTGAAATTTTTTTCTATTTTTTTCGAATTTTTTAGATTTTTTTTGAATTTTTTTTGATTTTTTTTTGATTTTTTTTTGAAATTTTTGAATTTTTTTAAAATTTTTGAATTTTTTTAAAATTTTTTTCTCCTCCGTTACTTATCTATCGATCCCGTGGGTCATTCGGGGTCTTAGGAGACTTTCAAAATCTGTCCCGAGGGACCGCGGCCACTCTAACCTCCTTATATAATGTGGGAAGAAATGGTACTTGAAATTAACTGAACTGTCTGAACACCTTTCGTCATAATATTCTAAGATTAAGTTAACTGCCTAATTTGCATTTTTATTTGAGAAGGATCACACGTTCCGCAATCTTGAGACAACTAAATCAATTCAAAATAATATATAAGGGTGGGAAATAAAAAAAATCCGCCGGCATAATCATAAAAAAAATCATTGTTCGTTTTGAGAGGCATTTTTCGGTCTAGGGCAACGTCAAACCACCGTCAAATCGACACCTGGATTCAAATAGAATCATTCCAAAAAGAACAACGTACAAAAGTGGACAAATACTAGGAAACATTATTTGGAATTTCTGGGCTTAAATTTGGACTGACTCATTACAGGGCAAACTTTATTGCCGATACCGCCGAAAAAAATTACACGATTTTTTAGCTGAAATTCTTCCACGGCCAATATCGTTAAAAGAGCCGATATCGCCCAAACACCCACGCAATTTCAGGTTTTTAGTAAAATTTCTTTGAGTGCGTTTTGCATAACTCAACTTTTGAAGATTAAATTTTTCAAAAATATCTTTTTAATTTTTATTATGATTGCGTTTCGTGGAGTCGTTGATACTTTACGTTTTGGTACTATATTAGCTATACTGTATTTGAAACATTTAAAAACTTTAAATAAAATTGAAAAAAATTGATTACGTAACTGTTGATATTATTGAATTTGACCAGAATACACTCTCTTATTTAGCACCTACGCAAACAATCGGGCCAATGAAATACATATGAAGCAGGGTAGTAATATCAAAAATTACGTAACATCACGTGATTTTTCTTTCGAAATAGTTCTTCAGGAGAATAAAAATTAATTTATATGAACTCGGCCAGCTTAATCGATATGGCTGTGCAGAGCCATTTGCACATCTCAAATTCAAATGAAATTTAAACAGTGGCGAAATCTTATCATTAGGTTACTACACGATTTACCGTATATAAAAATCGTAAATTGGATTTATTCGAACAATTTCGAGTGAATAAATCGCCAAAGTTAAAAATTTGAACTTTTTAAAAACTTTACTTGAACTTTTTTTGAACTTCATATGATTAATTCCGTGAATTTTAATCTAAACTGGTAAAATCCGTTCTAGTATAATCCTCAATATCATGAATATCTATTACGAGACCTACTAGTGTATATTTGCTGATTTTAATTTTTTCAGCTAAAAGGCTTTAAATGCTCAAGATGCTTGATTTGAGTTGAAAACGTAAAAATCTGCAAATATAGACCTGTGGGCGCTGTAATAGATATACATAATGACATAATTTACCATCATATATTTCTACTTCCTGTGAACTTTTGATTAAATTAGTTTCCCGCCGATATATTATATCTATTGTTAATGATCACGTACAGTTTTTGCTTCTGTTCTAAATAACTCAAAAAATTAATGCCATTTTAATCACTTTAAATTATTTTCTCCAAAAACGATTCTTCACTTTACGGAACGTTATACAGGGGTTGGGTAATATGGCCGGAAGTTTTTAGGCAGAATTTTTTGGCGATATTGGCACATTCGGCGATATTGGGCACTTTCGGCGATATATTATTTTCGGCGATATGGGCGATTTTATTTTCGGTGATATGGGAACAAAAATAAATTTTTTCGTTCAAAAAATGAAAAACGCGTAGGCGTTGGAAATGACGTCATATTTCTAACAATTTTTAAATTTTATAAGGAGTTACACGATAGGTTTGAATGACGTGAATCACCAAAATGCGTAAAATTTAGAACTTCATCAAACGCAATTCAATAAAAATTGATTAGAGTAGCTTTGAGAAATTTAATCCTGGAAGTGACGTCATTCATGACGCACAAAAAGTAATTTGAGATAAAAATCTCAAAAAAATTCGGCGATTTTGGCAAATTCGGTGTTATTGGGCATCTTTGGCGATGTGAGAACAGAAATTATTTTAGCTGAAAATCGTGATCTTGTGTAGGTTAAATTCGGCGGTTTTAGCACATTCGGCGATATTGGGCCGGCGATATTGCCCCCTCCTGTAGACTATAACTTATAGGATCAAAATTTTATCAAATACAACATGTCAGATTTCAGCTTGAGTTATTGTTTTTTTTGTTTTTTTCGCCAATAAAAACGATGGAATTCACGAACACGTAGGTGGGTAACAAATTTAAATTCCCATTGCCCAATAAACGGTGTCTTTATTTTAAAACGAAAATTTAAATTAGTTAGTGCTTATCCGGAAAATTTGGCCAGAATATTTTTTTGAACAATCAAAACCAGATGAATTTGAGGGGAGTTTATAAGATTTCTGGTGGAAATTTAATAAGAAAAATATTTATCAAATCAATAAGAATGGAAAGACGTTTTGCATGTATAATTCATGCTTAAAAGATAAATAAATTTATGATTTATTGAAGCTTTTGGCGGTGTGCCTGTGTTTAAAAAAATATTTAAGAAATAATTTATGCAGTTTGAGAAAAAATATAAAAGAAAGCTAATTTAAGTACTTTTTGGACAGTTTTATTCAGTTTTTAAAATTACTTACAGTATGTGTTTTTTTAAGGAGGGCAGAATATCAAGTTTCCGGGAGAATCGTCTATATTTTGTAGAGAATTCTCCTGATTTGTTTACTTTTTTTTCCCCCCGAAAAAAAACACATACTGTAGGATGTATTTATCAAAAATTATATTATTTTGATTATATCTTAAATCCGGAAAGACGGACTTTTTTTAGTAAATTATGCTAAAATCATTTAAATTCAAATTTCAAATATTTTATTTGACTGTATTCGAGTTAATAATCATGCAATTCGGTCGTGAGTTTCTCATAATTATAAAGTATGTATTACAGTATATATATTACAGTAATATTACATATAATTATACCGTGTATCAGCACGTTTTATCTCCACATATTTGAGAATCATAATCATCGGTAATAAATTTTAATATCATACATTCGATACACTTTCCACCACGAGAAGAAAGTCTGTTAGACAGAAAAAATGCTTGGAATAGAATACTGCACTAAATTAATTCAAATTTTTTTTTGAAAAGCCAATTTATTTCTAAATAATTTCGTTATTTTGTGAACAGAAAACACACCCGCCGGCAATTTCAACTTGGAAGTGAGCTAGTCGGAACATATTTTGATTAATGGGAAATTACTTTTTTAAAGCTGCAACTTGGAGTTTATTTTTATTGCGTTTGATATAATTAAGATTAAGAGTATAGTGTCCGCAAAAATGTTATTGTGTCATCTCAAAACACAGGTGATAAGAATTGAATTTTACGTGGTTTTATTGATTACAATGCCCGTGTTCATATAAAAATTTTTATTCTGGTGAAGAACTATTTCGTGGCAAGAATCGCGTGATGTTACGTAATTGCATGCATCATGATTCATGATAATTGATTATCTTGAATTCTGTTCTTATTTTTTAAATTTTATATCACAGTAGATATCCTCAGTGTTCTGAAACGGGATCGGAATCCCGATGCGGAATAAAGCGGGATTGGCTTTTTCACTTACGGTTGGGCATGCGATGCAGCATCAGTTATTTTTTGAGAGCACTTAGTATTAAGATTAATTTTGAGCAAACTCTTTTTGCGGACACTACCCTCTTAGACGTGTAAACTGGGATAATTCTTAAATTAATGAGATCCATATTATTAAAATAATTCAAATTAAAACCATATTTAATACTTACAAGTTAGAACTTATTTGATTAACCCTCCAAGTTAAATAAAAACACAAAACTCCCCAATGGTAAATTATTTCACAAAACGCCCTTTATTGGTGACAAAAATTGAATCCTTCCTATTTAAATGGGTTGGGGAAAATGACAAATTTTAAATAAGGAAATTCAACGCAAAAAATCTTGGTCACTTTAAAGGCCTCGGTGCATTTTGACAGATACCGATATGGGCTCTTGATGAAAAATTTTTCACTGGATTGATATATTCTTCCCAATATACTATCAAAGCGATTGATTATAATCGATGATTTCGAATTCGAGAAAATTTTGGATAAAAGTTCAACATAATAAAAAATTCCTTATTTTTCGTTCAATTGTTTTTTTCAATAGTTGTTTTAAATGAACGAAAAAAACTCTACAAATAGCTACTTTAACTTTTCGACTTGGTGACCACATATTTTTTTTATGCTCTTTGAAAAACCATATGACATGGTTTAGTGATTTTTGGTCAAAAATAATAAGAAATATTTTAAAAATTTTTCTCATTTCTTGTCCAAAAATTTTAAAACTTTTTTGGAATCCTTAGCTGAAAATATTGGGAATGGCTACTTTCACTATATTTAAATATGCTTGTTTTGTTTCTTCGCTCTTGTTTATACTCTGAATCATACTTTTTGAATGAAAATAGATTTGCGCGAAATAAAGTTATGACCTCTATAGTCAAGAATTAAAAAAAAATATTTCACCGAGACTTGCTCAATTGGTAAGCAACCTGTCGACCGTTTCAAATTTATTTCATTTAACTCATGAAAAAAAATATTTCTTTCGATGTGCTAAAATTTCAGTTTTTTCGACTTTTTTCAAAAATTTAAATTTTCAATTTTGACTTAAAACTCAGGTTATAGCGGTTGTACTCTTTTTATGGTATTTTGGGGTGTAAAAATAGCACGACATTGCTAGGGAACACGCGTAAAGCATAAACCCCCTTCAAGCACGCTCAGCAAACCAATATATCGAATAAAAGACTAGCAGTAAACACTTTCTAAGTGCAAAATTACCGAAAAAAAATTTGAAATATGATTGTATTATTTCTCAAATTACCATTTTTTGACGTTTATATCAAAGCTTTGTAAACGTTCAATTTGAACAATAAAAAGTTTGTGAAATGTTTATTTTGAAAGTTTTTTAAATCTATTTCTTTGTAAATTTCATGTGCAGAAAATTTTTATTTATTATTTTACTCACAAAAATATTACACTAAAAATTTTGGAACTAAACCAAATCTGAGGTAGAATAACAATGAACCATGTTTCAAATCCCTTGGACCTCAAGTTCGCCCGCTAGCGGTCGCTGAATAATTAAAATGTCAATTTAATGAATGCATCTAGGAAATATTCTCCTAAAAAACACATCTAGCTTTGAAATCAATTTTTGGGTCAATTTTTTTTTCTGTAAAATATACATAAGAATCTACTGAGTAGATAACCCGCAAAATAATTTGAGGGTACATTTTAAAGTCTTCAAGAACAATGCGAGAATGCTTTGAATTATTTTTTTGAAGCTGACCTTGAAATCGTCTAGATATTTTTGTGAGTTTTTAAATTTCAGCAAAATATATTTTCTGAACGGTATATCAATTACGAAACCTCCTGGAACATTTGAGCTAAATTTAAAAACAAAATTTTTTATAATTCTGCTTTTGAACATGCCTTATCCGATTGAGTTTTTTAGAAAGCTCAACTAAGCACAACCATTTAGAGAAAAATAAATGAAAAAATGGTCCGAATCAGACCATTGTTACCAATTTGTCTAACAAAAACTGATAATTAAACAATTTCAGTAATCTTTAAAAAAATCAAAATATGGTCCGATTCGGACCAATTTTGTTTGTATTTTATTCACTAAATACTTGTGCTCAGTTTGACCTATCTAAGAACTCAATCAGAGAAGTTGTTTTCAAAAGCCGAATTATATAAAAAGTTTGACTAAAAATATAGCTAAAATGTTCCAGGACGTTTCGTTATCAATATCGCGGTACCCTTCTTAATATATATTTCGTATCATGTCGAATAATTAAGTCATCTATATAAAGAATCTATTAGGGTTGCAAATTTGGCATGATTCTACTGCATGATTAAAATTCTGCAATGATAGGCATTCTACTAAGGTAGCCAAAAAAGCCTAAAGGTTACCTTTAAAAGGTAGGCATTTTCAATAGAAAAAGATAATTGAAACCGGATTTTTGCTTCCAACGAAACGTCAAAACAACAAAAACGTTGTTTGCCAATTGAAAGCGTTTGTAAAATGTCTACTAATCAAATAGTTCATTTCTAAAAAGTTCAACAGTTCATCGTTTTTCGGCTATTAAGGGCGTAGTGTCCAGCAAAATCGTTTGGCTGAAAATTTGATATAATACTAAACTGACCCTGAAAAAGTTTTTGGTCGAGTTCTCGCAGATTTTTGAAAGTAGTTCAAGCCACAAGAGGGCGCCAAAGTCGAACTTTTCAAATGCACAAGGATGTTCAATCTGACATCCGATTTCATTAATTTTAAACGAGAGTGACTGCAGAGTAATAATCTTAAATTTATTGGGCGAATTTTTTGTTTTGATTTTAAACGAAAGTTATGCCCAAAAACTGTTTTTTTTATTCAGTTTTTGAACAAGGCTTTTTGTTTGACACAAAAATTTTTTAATCGGAGTCGTTTCATCCTAGAAATCTTGGCGTTGCGGAATTTCTTCTGCAGTTTTAAGCTCAAACATATTCCAAGCGGTTCTCTTTTATTTTATCCAGAGCATATCAAGCTATTTACAATATTGCCGCTAAAGGGCGCTAGACACTAGATAGCGCTGCGAGACCCCGAGCAACCTTTTTTTTGGTCGATTTAGTTATATTCATTTTTTCAGCCAAACTTTTTTGCTGGACACTACCCCCTTAAGGGGGTACTCAACTTTTTTTGAGAATACTTAGAAAAAATCTGAAAAAACTCAAAAATTTTGAGAAAAATCTCAGAAAATTTTTTTATGATAAGAGCAGAAATGCATTTTTTGGCCTTCCTAAGGCTATTTGGTGCATTTATTATGTCCTTGACCTGATTTGAAAAACCGTTGAGTACCCCATTAAAGGCAAAAAATCCGTTTGCCATAATCTTGCTGCGCTAAAAATTATTAACAAACCCCCCCCTTAAAATGGATTTAATTAAATCGGAAAGATAATCTCACAAGTAAAATTTTGTGTACAGCCTGAATTTTTGCAATTGTCCCATTTTTTCTGTCTGGTGGCTAAAAAGTCAAAATATACGAGTTTTTGGCTTAGATTTTTTTATTTTCTAGCCACCAGACAAAAAAATGTGACAATTTGAACATAACACAGGCTGTATGTCTTTTGATATTGTACTTGAACCGGTCTTGTATACAAAAGTAGTTAAATAATTACGGAAAAAAACTATTGCGAAATGTCCCCTTTTAAACTCTCCTGGAAACTTCTTCAAAAAATGACTGAATTTCCGCAGTCTACTTTTGTTATTTTAAGACGCAATTTAAGTGGCTCACAGCCAACTATCGAATTTTCTGGTTCAGGAAAAAAGGTAAAACTAAGGTTTCTAGTATTAATGGGTACCAGTATAATACGCAATAAAATTAATCTTGAATTTGCATGATAAGCGCCAATTTCTTACTTGAGACGGAGAGAATCCTCGATCAATATTTGTGATTATACGGGAACTTATTAGCTGGGATGTGAAAAATAAAACTTTTGACTAACTTTATCTTTTGTTTACAGGGTGTAAGGTTTTTCCCTTCTTTTTTCCAAACTGGTTACACTTGATTTCCGCCGTTTTGATTGGTTGAATCTGGGAAAACTCTTCTGACAACCAATCAAAACGGCGGAAATCAAGTGTAACCAGTTTGGAAAAAAGAAGGTAAAAACCTTACACCCTGTATACTGTCACGTGATTTTTTAGAGCTATGTTTTAATGAAAAAGAAAAGGCTTGCCGAAAAGCAAAATTATCATTTTTGAAGCAATTTTATGTCAAATATTTTCGTCTGATAAAAATTTTTGGAATTCAATTTAATTTTTCTTCACTTCATATTTTCTCTGGACACTTAATTATTTTATAAATAGGGATTTGTAACTTATTTTTTATTTATAATGAAAACAGTGGGATAAAATTTGGTGAGTTTCAGTCTAATTAAACGCTATTTAGGTACAAATTGCAAAATTCAGAACAACATTCACTTTATCCCTTTATTGCCCTCTCCCAAAGATTTGGTCCCTCAAAAACATGGAGGGTGAGAAAACAACGCGGTTTTCCAAAACGACTTAGCCGATTAGGTTCTTAGATAGCTGAAACTGTGCACAAATATCTAGTGAATAATACAAAATAAAAATTGGTCCAAATCAGACCATCGTTTATATTTTTTTCACAGACCTTTGTTTCTATTTTTTAACAAAAACTAATAATTAAACAATTTCAGTAACCTTTGAAAAAAAATAAAAACATTGGTCTTATTAAAACCAATTTTTAATGATTATATTAATTAAATAATTGCGCTCAGTTTGAGCTATCTTAGAACTACATTGAATGACTAGTTTTCAAATGAAGCGTCGGTTTCTTACCCCCCGTGTTTTTGAGGGACCAAATCTTTGGGTGAGGGCAACAAAGAGATATTTTTTTGAAATAAAATCAGGTGAGGTTGTCCATTTCTACAGCCTGAATTTTTTCTTCCGCAAAAAAAACATAAGATACAGTTATTCCGGATATTGACCAATCACCGTCGAGTATTTTTGCGAAACAAAAAAGTGCGGTAAACTTGAAAACTAAGGCTGTACTATCAAAATTATTGAAAGGGTGAAAACACGCCGTTTCCGGTGAGTTTTAACGTAGGCGATAAAAATATCAGAAAACTTCACTTTTTTTAACTGAACTTAATTTAAACTTTGGACCTCCTTAAACCTGTCGGCTTATTTCTATTGAAATGAACAATTATTTTTAACCCAAACTGTACCGGTTCGACAAATTGATTAACTATTTCCACTACGTTTACTATTTACATCACGTAAGCAGAAAAAAAAATATTTTTTCACCCGAGGCCAATCGATAGGCATGTTTGGAGATCAAAAGGCGGCTTTTTGACTAATTGCAAAGTTAAAATCAACGTCACCGTCTCCCGACAGATTTAATTAGCTTCATCTCTATTAAAATTAACAAAAAATAATTTTCTGCCCTAGTGACCACAATCATTGGCACACCCCAGTCTATACTGATCACCTTACTAATTTTTTGATTAACCAAAATTAATTAGTTTAACTTAAAAATTAGATTAAAAAACAATTTAGAAATGATTTTTTTACACGCATTAGTTTTAAGGTAAGATAGTATTTCGGCTATATAGTTTTTCGGCTATATTAATTAAATATCGACTTTCCTAGGGTTGTATTCATTTTTGGAGGACAAGATTAGCGGTAATCGCTCAAAAATATCATCTTACGTATATTCATTATTATCCCCGGGTCACTTTAAAAACTTATTTGTCTGTTAAAAGAATATGGAATAAGTTTTTAAAGTGGCCCGGGGATAATAATGGATATGTGTATTAAAGAAGTATTTCAAAAATTATTTTTTTTTTCAAATCAGAAAAATACCTCAAAGTTGGCGAAATTACATATGAGATATTTAATTATTAAGTTAATGGTACAAAAAAGAATGCCTGAAATTTTTTGTTATGATGATCTTATCAGAAATTTTATGATTTTTATTGAACCGGTAGCTCAATCTCATATAAATTCTAGAATTTAAGAAATGTCAAAAAACTTTTAATTTTTCTGTGATATAGCCGAAAAACTATATAGCCGAAATACTATCTTAACTATTTTTAACGCGTTATGTTAGGCTGTATACTCAGCAATTCAAACAATTCTTGACTCAGAAGTGTACCAATAGGCACACCTTAATTTCAAAAAATTATATTTAATTCCCTGTCTATGCCACAAAGTCATGATTCGTTTACTACTTATTTAATTTATAAATACATATTTTTCATCTGACGTAGGTTGATAAATTTTTTTGAGCTATGTTTAACATGTGAAAAACTAATCTTGTATAAATTTTTTATTTAAATTATTATAAAACTTTTTGGGTTATTTTTTGGGATAATCCTTTTACTTTTACAACAGACAAATTGAACAATTAAAATTTTTGTAAGACTTTTTGTTTGTTAAACAATTTACTTTTATTTACAATTTTAACTTTTCCAAATTAAAAACTGTAACAGTTCAGAATAAAGGTGTATTTACAGAAATTTAAACAATATAATTTTCTATCAATAATCACAATAATACAGTGTGATGGTTGATTATTCTGCACATTACTAGCTTCATGACAATCAGGAATACTTAATAAATATAACATAAGTTAAAAACCACATCCCAATCCTGTCCTGTCACGATTTTTACAGAAATGTTATTATGCAAACTTAAACATAATATACACTGACTAACCATTTATCGAAACCCCCGATAATAGAAACCCCTTACCATTTAATGGAAACCCATTACCAGTTAATGGAAACCCATTACCATTTATGGAAACCATTTTTGAAAAACAAGGCATGTTTGAGTAAAATAAACTCTGTTTTTGGTGTTTAATTCGCTCCAAACTCTTCGAAAAAGTTTGTTGATTTCGGCTTCCCTATATTTGATCCCTGAACATGTAATTTAGAAAAAAACTAAAAAAAATTTTTCAAATTTTGCCCAAAATTACCATGTAATAAAAACCCATTGCCATTCAATGAAAACTCATACCCATTTATATGGAAACTCATTATCATTTATTGAAACCATTCTTTCGCGAAAGTTTTACAATAGGTTCAAATGAAGTTAAACGTGAAAATAACCAAACGCAATCAGTCCAACTATCAAAAATTAGATTTGATAAATACAATTTTCAAATATGACGTCATTCATGACGCACTGAAAGTAATTTGTAATAAAAACCTCAAACGCTCACGCAATTTTTGCGATATTGGTTCTTTCGTCGATATGACCACCAGCAAGAACTAAGCTAAACATTTTAAAATTGCGTAGGTTGTTTTGAGCGATATGGGGCCTTTCCTTGTACAATGTAGAAAAATAGAAATGCAATTAGACATTAAATATTCTCGAAAATTCTCAAAAACAGCCAAAATAAGAAGCCATTCTCGTGAACATAATTTTTGGCAGAATTAACCCATAAAATTTAATTATACTGAATTAATTAAGTAAAATATGCAGCATATTATATTATGTTCATTAACCGAAAATTTGCCAAATTTGAAATAATTTCGAATAATTTACATCAAAAGGAAAAGGTTCCATGTGATTGCATTTCTAATATATAATGATATAATTATGGCATTATACAGCCAGTATTTGTAATTTTAATATGGCTATAATTATCTTACTTTACCGTCAGTCTATACGAATACATAAAATGCGTAGGCATTATATAACGAGTAAAATGCGTAGGCATTACATAAAGGTTGAAAAGTGCGTAGGCATTACATAAAGAGGGAAAATGCGTATGAATGAGATTTTGCACAGAATAACAATCGTCTTAACTATAAATGTCAATTCAAAACTATAACCAATTATGATTAAAGCATAAAAATCTTAATAAGTGTCCCATTTTGTATTCTTGAACGATGGTATTTAATTCAAATATGAAAAAGTAATTACAGAAATATAAACAACGAATATCTTTTTTCCAACCAAAGTCCATCTTAAAAATGCTTACTATCTCTATAGCGCGTGTTCGAATCCTACTAATGTTGTCTTAGTGATTACACACCACTCTACTCTGGCAGTCCCAATCTCAAGCAATAATCTTTCTCAAGACAATCACTGAGACAACATTAGTGTGATTTGAACACGCGCTGTAGAGACAGTAAGCATTTTTCAGATGGATTTAGGTTGGGAAAAGGATATATTTCAGATTACGAGCTTCAATTTGGACAGCGACCAGATTCAAGTCGTTGAAAGTAATAAACTGAGGAGTTTCCCGGCGGCCCTTGACTGTCAAATTGTGTACTGTTAACAATCCGATCGTTCTCGAAACTTAAATAAATATTATTTAACATTCATGAAAATGTATCTTGTTTAATTAATAAATTCAATACAGGTTGAATTTTATTTTTTGTCGGTGTTTCACGCATCACTTGTTATTACACTATAAATTACACTATAAATTAAGTGATGCGTGAAACATCGACAAAAATAAAATTCAACCTGTATATTAATTTTTGGTTGATAATTATCATTTTTCTTATAAATTTTATACAAAAAATAATATTTTTAGAACCAAATGTGGTATTTAAAATTGGCTTGATTGGATCAGAGCCTTATGTATTAGTTTAGTTTTGCAAAAATTTTTTTGCAGATTTGATGTCTATTTAGTCAAAAAACCCAATTTCTATTTTTGAGTTTTGTGGCTTATTTTGGTCTTTGAGAATATACTTCTTTAAATAGATTTTTTATCAAATTTTTCATCAGTATAAAAGTTCATGGGTCCAGTTGCGTTCTTAGGATATTTTTGATGAGCGTTTTTATAATGGTCAATTTTTAAAGGGTTTTGAGCGGACCACAATAGGTTATTCTCGGAGAATAATAATTCGCCCTCATTTGGTCTTTTTGATTGGACCCTAAAACTGGTCCAGAAAATCATAAAAAATTGAAATTTCAACCAGTAGCTAAGACTGGTCATAAAAAGCAGTTATATAAATTTTAATAAGTTTAAACTTGAAATGTATAATATGTATCAGATGAATTGAGTTTAAGTTGAAAGATAAAGTATTTTATTTTTCAGATTTTGTGCAAAAAATAACTCAGATGGATATCACAGATGTTCTATAGTCTCTGTTTTGGTCTCGACCGGTGACAGCCTAAAGTCGACGTCATTAACCATTATGCACAAAATATGAAAAAGAAAAAACTTTATCTTGAAACCATTGTTTAATAAAAAATTGTTTAAAGTGTCTATATTTAGAGTCGGGCGACGTTTCTGAAATCAAGACATTATTAACCCGTACCCGAGTTAATAATGTGCTGATTTCATCATTGTTTCGGACTCTTGAAATATGCACTATTAACAATTTTCGGTTCTTAACCCTCCGAGGCATGGAGCTATTTTCGAAAACACTTGTAAATTAAAGACCAGAAATTGCAGGTTGCTTCTGAATGATTCACTTTTTAGGAAAATTTTTTTTGAAACTTTTGCATTTTGAATTTTTGTCCTGACGGCTCTCAGAAAATGTTTATTTTTTTTAAAGTGATTTTGATAAATTGCGTAGGTTCCCTTTTTTTTCGAAAAACACCTGTAGATTGAAGACCGAAAATTGCAGGCTATTTCTGAAAAAAACACTTTTTAGCAAATGTGATTTTTAATCTTTTCAATTATTAATTGTTGTTCTGATGCCTCCCATTTCTTCAAAAAAAATGCGTAGGTTGAAGCACAAGTTGTAAATGTCATTTTCTATAGGGTTAATAAAGTCAAAATGTAAATTACATACTATTTAAGTCTTTTCTTAATTTCGAGGACTAGAGGGGAATAAAGATGCAAGCACATTTACTCTTCCTGTAATAAGCGGTCAAAAAATAGCTTTTCAAAAGGCTTTATGCCTCGGAGGGTTAAATTTAAACAATAGTTTATGAGAACCTGTTGTACAAGAGTAACCAAATAATTTTAGTCTACAATAATACCAACCGAAAAAATGGCTGCGCTCCTATTTCTATCTATTTTTAGGGGGGATTTGGGGTATCCCCCCACGTGAGTATGCCCTCATATAACATAATTAGGGGAGCTTGGGGGGTATCCCCTCAAGTGGTCCATAAAGTTAAATAATAATTAAATTGCTTATTAGTGACCTAAATTTATCAGAAAGTTGAATTAGTGAAATACAACAAAACTCATTAAAATTTATGAAACTGATCTCTTGGAAGCCGATATTCCCCTAGGAGTTATAATGTTCAATTACAGTGTAATTCAAATATGTGCCATTGGTTAAAATATAATGACCTAAGTTAGGTCACCTAACCTTGTGAATTTAACGGGGTTAGACAGATGGGTATATTTCAGAGATCAGATTAGGACAGATCCAGTCGATAAAATGGTCGGATTTTGTATCGGTCAAATAGCCACGATCTTTGGGTGAAGGGCCCTTTATATATCGCCCTTAATATAAACCATTAATATATCCCTTCATCACACTTTTGTAAATATCCCGGCTCTACTATTAAAAAACACAATACGATTGCTAATCAGGGCTGGGATATTTACAAAAGTGTGATAAAGGGATATAAAGTATACAGTATACTTTATATACTAATTTCTCTAGAAAAGTAAACTGTATACTTTTCTCTCGACAAAAATTTTTTTCTATATATTTTTTGTTTCTAAAATTTATTCCGAAAATTCGAAAATTTCTACAATATTGTTCAAGAGTTTATAAATGATTGTTTTTCTTATAATTTTGAAAAATAAAAAAATATTTTGAACCCTTGCATCATAATGGATATAAATTATATGGATAAAGGGCCCCAGTTGAGAAATCGTGAATATTTGAATGATACAAACAACGCGAGATACTAGCCCAATCAAAACCCTGGATTGCAGAATAGGCCGATTTCAGAGATCAAATTAGGACAGATCCAGTCGATAAAATGGTCGGATTTTGTATCGGTCAAATAGCCACGATCGTTTGGTGAAGGGCCCTTAATTCGTTAATATATCGCTTTATCACACTTTATAAATATCCTGGCCCTACAACTAACAAACACACTTAGTTAGCTAATTAGCGCCGAAATATTGACAAAAGTGTGATAAAGGGATATATGGATCAACGGCCCTCAGAGTACAAATCCTAACTATTTGAATGATACAAACAACGCAAGATATTAGCACCCAATCAAAACTGTTGAATAAGGAATACGCCGATTTCATTGGTCAGATTAGGAAAGGATCAACCAATCAAATGCTCAGATTTTCGCATTTTTCAAATAGTTAGGATTTGTACTCTGAGGGCGGTTGATCCATATTCTCCATTTAGCTCTGGGATCCTTGTTTCTTTGGAAAAAAAGCTAAGAGACACGTGTTCAACCGCGGTTAACCAGATGGTTGACGAAATTGATCCTAACATTTCAAATTGAATCGCGAGATCAAGGACAGATCTTTCAAATCAATATTTTAGATTTCTCTATCAGTTTGAACGTATGAGACCTCGAAAATGTCAAAAATGTTTCCCGCACAATTTTTTTTTGTTTTCTCTGAGTGACCAATTGAGCTCTTTTTCGCGATCTATCGTAAAATGAACATTTTCGCATTCTTAGTTTGTTAGGGAAAGCCCATTCAAAAATATCTAATTTGCTTCAACTACCCCCTTAAGCTGAGTAAAGCTTGAAAAATTCTCGTCAAAAAAAAATCTGGAAGAAATAAATTAAAATGACCTTCCGACCCTCTAAATATAAATAAGATTTATTTGGTCATTACGCATGTGACATGCAGCACGTAAAAGACAGACATAGATTATAATTTCTTAGACTAAATCAAGATTAAAATAATCAACAAAGAATAATTTTAGAATTTGAGACGACAAAATTTTTGCTTTCTCTCATATAAACAGATAACTTATGAGCGTAATTATTATTTCATAAAGTTCTAAAAAATTATTTTATTTGTCTGTCTTTTAAGTACGCTTAGGGTGGACGCGATTGACGCATTTCTGTGTTAAAAATTTTTCGGGGTAATCTGAGAAAGTTTTTAGTATTTCTTTCCGACAAAAAATTTTGTTAGAAAATTTTTTGAAAATTTTTGGTCCTTCCTCCTGATTGGCTGAAATCAAAATTGTAATTAAAGTCATTTTGAGAAATGGATCGTATGCGCAATAAAATTTCCGATCAAGATTCATAATCTGGAATTAAAAAATTTTGACTAGAAACACGTTTTTTTGCCCTTAAAAATCGTAAAAAGCACCAAAAATACAGTTTTTTTGATATAAGTTTTATTCAAAGGGTACTTTGCAGGATTCCTCCGGAGGTGTTCTTCGTTATTGAAAGTTTCTTCGCTGAGGTCGATGTGGTTGACTAATTTTTTTTTCAAAAATGATGCGTTTTTTTTATTTTGAAGAATAAATTAATCTCCTTTGACAAAACTCCAGCGTATATTTTATGAGTTGTCTGCCCGACTGTACTATGCCTTAATTTTACTGGTTAATATAATCGGTTTTTATCCTAATTAAAACGTTATATCAAATATATAACATTTGAAAACTCTTTCAGAATTAGTGCCGGAAGTCAAAACTGTTTTGAGTTTCTGCATTTTGTTTTCGAGCTGTAACACGTCAAATTTTTAGTTCCTGCACCAAAAGTGAATCCCAGAGATCACCCAACATCGAGTTTCTGCACAAAAAGTAAATATCGAAACATTTCCAAAATCGAGTTCCGACACAAAACATAATTACCTGAACTCGCCACAAATACCGGAAGAATGACCAACTACCAATTAACTTCGGTACAGAACAGTGTGAAAAAACGGAATTTTTTAACACAATAGAGCGCTCAAAAACTCACTAGAATACATAATACCGTATAATATGGTTAAAAATCTATAATGAAATATTCAGGCGTTTCCGGTTCCAAAATTAAACTTATTTTAATCACGAACTATAATAATCACGAGAACGGTTTTATTCGTCGCCATTTAATCAGGATGGCTTAATGCAGCGGATATATTTAAAGTAGTGGCTTCATGTCGTTTTTATTATTAAACAATTTATAACTCATAATTTTGTAACATTTATAAAATAAATGAAATTTCCTATTATACAGGGGGGGCAATATCGCCGGCCCAATATTGCCAAAAAAACCTACGCAATTTCACGATTCTTAGCTAAAATACTTTCTGTGCCATCATCGTCGAATGTGCTAAAATCGCCAACTTTGCCAATATCAACGAAATAAACCTACGCAATTTCACGATTTTAGCTAAAATACTTTCTGTGCCAATATCGTCAAATGTGCCAATATCTCCGAATTTGCCAATATCGATGAAAAACATACGCAATTTCACGATTCTTAGCAAAAATACTTTCTGTGCCAATATCATCGAATGTGCCAATATTGCCGAATTTGCCAATATCACCAAAATAAACCTAGGCAATTTCACGATTTTTAGCTAAAATACTTTCTGTGCCAATATCATCGAATGTGCCAATATCGCCGAATTTGCCAATTTCGCCGAAAAAACCTAGGAAATTTCACGATTTTTTGCCAAAATACTTTCTGTGCCAATATCGCCGAATTTTTTGGAGATTTATATCTCAAATTTCCTTTTGGGTAACATTTTCAGGATTGACTTTCCCAAATCTAGTACGTTCAACTTTAATTTGATTGCTTTTGGTAGAGTATTTAATACGTACTACGCATTTTGGTGATAACTTCATACGAATCTATTGTAAAACTCAGAAATTGTTCGACAAATTACGTTATTTTGAACGCTTACGCGTTTTTTATTTGTTGAACAAAAAATTGAATTTCTGTTCTCATATCGCCGAATGTGCCAATATAGTCGAATTTGCCAATACCACCGAAACTTTAGGCGATATTGCCCCCCCTGCACGGTGCTTTTTTTGAGGGTGAACAGGGAACTTGGGATTCCTATGATGGATTAAATAAAAAAATAGCGGAAAAAATCAGCTCGCGAAAAATTTTTTTTGCTCGAGATTTTTTTCAAATCCCTGGGCGCTGATTGACGGACCTTATTGGGACATATTGACGCTTAACCATGGCAGCCAACGTATTTCTTGCAAGATTATAAGCATTTTGATATAAACAAAAAATTGGAAAAATTTCTTTTCTAACCTTTCAAAATTGTAAATGAAACTTTTCAAATCACAGAAAAATAACAGAAAAATCACATAAAAATGAAAATTTTCAATCACAGAGCAGTATTTAAAAAAAGGTCTCGAGCAAAAATTTTTTTTCGCGAGCTGATTATTTCCCGCTATTTTTTATTTTAATCCATCATAGGAATCCCAAGTTCCCTGTTCACCCTCAAAAAAAGCACCGTGCGTTGTATTAGTTATTTTGTATTTTTTTTTGTTAATATTTCCATGGTTTTTTGTGTGTGCTCGTTGTAATTTTTTTAACCTGAGTAATTTAAAATAAAAAAAACTTTAGACGACAACAACTCCCTTAACTCATGCGAAGCCAGTGGGTGCCTAGGTCTGCACACGGCCGCGCGATAGAACCGCGCGAAATTAATCGTTCACATTAGCGTTCTCATCGCTCTCCAATTTGGAAAAAAGAAGGGAAAAATCTTACACCCTGTATACTATAGCATACTATAGTATACGATAGTATGTATGAAGGGCCCTTGGCTGACTTATTGTGACTATCCTGAATCAAAACCTAAATTCCGATCATATTATTGAATTTTGAATTATTCACATTGTCACGATCTGTCAGCGGAGGGCCCCCTTATCAATATAGCCTATATTATAGAGCCTATACATGAAGAGGCAATATCGCCAAAAAGTTTTTTGCCGACAAATTTCGCCAATATTGTGGATTTTCGGCGATATCGGCACTTTCGGCGATATGGGAAAAACATATTTATTTTGTTCGAAAAATGAAAAACGCGTAGGCGTTCGAAAGACGTCATGTGTCGAACAATTTTTTATGTTATTTACAATAAATTAACTTCTTCGCCAAACGCTATCAAATAAAATTTGAAAAGAGTACATTTGGGAAATTCAATATTGAAAATGACGTCATTCATGACGCCTACAAAGAAATTTGTAGCTTAAAAAATACAATCTTATTTTTGACTCCACAAAAAGTATCTGATATAAAGATATATTCATTGTTTTTAAAACATAAAATTATATTGTTTTTTCTATCAAAGATAGTTTTTATTTGACGTTTCGGCTATAAAGATAAAGTGTTTCTTATATTTGTAATGTAGCCAGAAAATTGATCTTACTTTTTGAAATATTGATCAATTGGAGAATATTTCATTTTGTGATGATAATTAAACCTGAAATTAAACGTCAGAGTAAATAACTGATTCAAAAGATAGTTTTCTTGTGCAGTCAACAATAAGATTGTCTGAATTCAGTCTAGCCTGTCACCTCCGGATTTGACTGAAAATGGTTATAAGCAAAAACAATTCTTTTCAATGATCAAATAAGCAGTTTTCGTTTCACTTAGGGGGGTTTTTTGGTGATTTGGATGATTTTGTGGTGTAAACAGCAACACGGTATTCAGCATTCACAAGAAAGCTCATTATAAGAAATAAATGAAAGAAACCATTAGAAAGGAAATTTTTTAAAGATTCTTTTCAATTTATTATTTCGAAAACTTCTCCAAAATTTTGCCGATTGCTGATTGGTTGAAAAATAAAAATACTCGAGAATTACTTTTGACTCCGGTAATGAAACTGCACGATTAAATAAGACCAGAAAACATATTTTTAAATTATTTTTGCAAATCGGAAAATGACGAAAATTGTTAATTTTAGCATGAACAAAACTTTTTATTAAGAAGTTGAGTAACATGTCAATATGAGAAATAAATGAAAGCCATCATTAGATAGGAAATTTCTGAAAGTTAATTTTTATCTTTTCAGAACA